>JAAEAF010007789.1:0-37728 GCA_011037195.1 Triatoma infestans
ATTCAAAACATATCTCTGGGAAAATTCATTTAAGGGCACTTTTAAGGGAGGAGTGGGGTTATAGCTTCCTCTAAAGTGGTATCACAGTTGATTATACAATCTATCATCCAAACAAAATTAATTAGAAATAAATAGATGGCCAAAATTCTAAGTTTTAAGAAAATTAGTAAACCGGAAGTGCGCTTTTACTGAAATTTTTTTTCAGTTTTCGACGAATTTCATTATATTTGGTACACAAACTATAGCATTTGTCAATTATAATTTTGAGAACAGGAGTGACGAGGAAGTTGTGTGAGTGTTTCACACCAGATTTTTTTGGTATCCTATACCATCGCCAAGACCACATATTATTATCTATGTGAAAAGTATTTAGGAGAAAAAAATATAATAAGAACACTGATCAAAATAAATTTTTTTTTTTACTAAGATGTTTATACGGCAATGACCAGAGGAATTTTGAAAAGGAAACAAGAATTCTTTGCTGTTCTACATTTCGGGTACAATTGGTGCCCTTCTTCAAGGGCACTGCAAAATTTATTGGAGAAAAGTTACATTATAGAACAGTACAGTATTAAAGAAAAAGTACATAGATTGCATAAACATCTTAAGATCTAAACATCCTAAGGCATAAATATAATAATTTTAAGGCTTGACGATTTGAAAACCAATTTAATGTTTTTTTTTCCTCAAGTCACTTTTTTTTTTTTTTAAATAATCTAAGTTCTATCAAGCAAATCTATTAAGAATCTGGAATTACAGGAAGCTAGGAAAAATCCCCTGATTGTTTAGTCAATCTCAAAATTTCGACATCGAATATTATTCTTACACTATTACAGTAAGATTTTTCCCTTACCTATTTTTTGTTTTTCTAGCTTTTTCCATGTTTAACAAGAATTGTAAAAGGATTTCACCACTTTCACGTAAAATATTATTATTTTATTACAATAATGAAACTGTTTAGGCAAGGATATAAAAATTATCGTTAAAACACTTTGGATAACCTCTAAGAGAGTTTTTTTTTTGTGCTAGAAAGAGGAAGGTTACAGAATACTAGGTTAAACAAAATTGTTTCATGTTTTCTGATTTTCAATTTATTGGTAAATTGATTTTAAATTAATTTTCCATGATAGCCGGTTTCATTTTGTGGTCATCGACTGGTTTCGGTCTCAGCATGTCTTTCTGATTAAAAAAAAAAAAATGTTTAATTCATGTATTTTTCAATACTGTTAATTTATTAATTTATTTTAGCAATTTCTACCAAACCTTAAAAATTTATTTAATTAAAAGATAGCAGCACTGTCGTTACTTTGAATCTAGTGATATAAATGCCTTTTAGCCACAGATTTTTAGTGGAATATTGTCATATTACTCCTATGGTTGTAGAAATAATAATAATAATAATAATAATAATAATATATAATATTGCTTTGTTGGTATAACAAGTATTAATAACTAATAAAGGAGGATTTTATATAAAGAATGGGATTGTCGGAAGTAATGTAGTTCCAAGGGCATTGAGTTCTGAAAGTGAGAGGAGGTATTGGATGATGTTAATGATTAACAGAGTGGGATATAACTGGTGTAGGTGGGCATCAGGTAACTGGGGTAGGGGGATGAGCGCCGTTGTGCAATTGTTGTGCAACACGCAGACATCATAGAGGTTAGCCGGGAGAAAGTAAACTCTTGCCGAGTTGTGAGAGAGAAGGAGTGAGGAGCAAGAGAGATCTAACAGTCAAGGTCGTCATAACATATACATTCAAAATAGTTTATACCTTCTTCAAGCTGTTTCGTCCTCACTTATTGTGTAACTACTACGCCGTGGTGTTTTTTATTATTATTTCTTCTTTTTTTTTTGTGTTACCACAACAACCTTCTCAAATTCCCTCACTCTCTCTTTATCTTTCAACAGTTCTATCTATATCCTGCTTTAATTAAAAAAAAAAAAAAAACGAAACCTGATGTGATATATTCACAGGACTTTCTCTTACTGTAATTTACATAGTACCAGATTTATTTAAATTTTTTATCACTAGTATTATCTAGTTACAAATATTACAGATTATGGAAAATGTAATTATGTGCATCCCACATTATAATTAGGCAAAGAAAGTCGTCGTACTTCTTCTGGTAAATCGATCTTATTGAATCACGGATTTTTTGCAACACACTAAATTCTCATTAATATTACATAAACATTGTATTAATATTTTTTATTTAATTTAATACAGACTACAACCAGGGATTAGCTCAGTGGTCAGTGCACTGGACTTCCACGCGGAGGTGCCGGGTTCGAGTCCAGCTGTGCTACCCTTAGATTTTTTTTTCTTCCTAGGAGCCGCTACAGCTCACTGTCCGGTGAATGTTTTCTGTAACGAGAGAACACTGTCCGGAGGCCAACAGTGCACTGAGAAGACTCTGGGCGCCAATGAGCATAGATATTGAAGCGCCTTAATTAAAAAAAAATGCTATAATCGTTAGGTATAAATAATGAATAATATTAACAAAAAAAAAAAAAAAAAAAACTGAAATTTAACATTTTACAGAGAACTGAAATTGAAACAAGTTATTTATGTATTAAACGTATTATGCATCAATATCCATAACGTCTTTGTATCAGTATAAGTTTAAGTCTTCTGTCGTCGTTTAGTTTATAGCCAATTCTTGAGATAATGCTGTAATTAGAGTTTTGTAGATTTCTTATAAAGTTGATAGATTATATTGTCTTTATATACTTAGTCACTTGTTAGTAGTTGGTGTTCCATATGAAGCTGTTGATTAAATCAGGCTGCATTCGTTATTATGCGTATAACTTTGCTTTGAAGAACCTTTTATCCGTTTTAATTTGGAACTTGCTGTATCGCTCCATACAGGATAGGCATACATTATTACAGATCTGATTGGTTAATTGTACAACAGCTTACTATAGATTAACGTTGACTTTCTGTTTAAAAGGGGATATAGCTGAGAAAGTCAAGCATATATTAGGTTTAGTTTTGAAATAAACATTAGAATCTTATAATATATTTAAAGACACGTTACAGGAAAACTCAAACACCATTGTCGCCACAGAATCTCCTTAAATGAATTTTCCCAGTATAATGTGACAAATTATACTAAAGTATGTGCTGTATTAGTTGATATACAAAGTTTAAAGAAAGTTGTAGGATCTTTCTTGTAAACAAAAATTGTAAAATCTATTTAGTAAAGTGGTCTAACAACTTTTAGTGGTCAACCAACTTTGACAAAATTTATAATGTCATATCCATTGAGAATATCTAAACGAAATTTCAAGTTGCAGATTTCAGCAATATTCCATAATTTCAGTTCCAAAAAAAACAAACATTTTTTTCTGACTCAGAGGACATCAAAATATGTATTATTGGAGAAACCTCAAATTTGAAACACGTTAGTAATAATAATCTTCTAGCAACTAGAGACAATGAAAATAGCTGCTAATTATAAATAAGAGGGAAAAAACTATCTACAATGGAAAACAAACCTATACAATAATTCATGAACCACCTAAGCAAGGACTTTATTTAACCGAACGATCAATGCGGAACCATTTCGAAAGCTAATGTAAAAAAAAACAAAAAACATATATTTTTCTTTTAAATATTAGATTTTAAATTTATAATTATTATTTTCACTTAGTTGCTATCAGAGGAAGTATTAATTCGTTTTTTTTTTTTTAGATCCGGAATATATAATATGTTTTGTGTTACAAACTTAATATTCCGTTTGGGTGTATCAAAATGAATTGTGACTCAAAAATTCTAGATATAATTATTTAATCAGAACGATAACCTGTTACTGTTTTTTTAGTCTGTATTTTTACAATAGATATATGCCCTACTAAAGATGAGAAGTATTACCGAAATGTTTAGGGAAATCTAAGATTGTTTTTTTTATTACTTCCTGACCCAACAACAATTTTCTCAACAACGATTTTCGAAAAATGATATTTTATACCAAACTGAGGAACAAAAATTCCTCAGTTCATTCAGGTTTGTTCGATGATATTGCCACCATTTTCTAGTTTCAATGAAATCACATCAACTATTACCTGCCTTGGGTAAACATATGTAACCCGCACCAGTAAGTGGCGGCAGTAAGATTAATAATAATAATAATAATATTTTATTGCTTTAGAAAATACATTCTGTAGCAGGAGTTGGTTACAAAAATCAAAATAATTATAGAAATAAAAATAAGATCATAAAGTTAAGAACAAACAAAACAACATCTGTGAAAATAAGAGTGAAACTGAATAAAAGAGCTCTTATATCTATATATACTCTTAAAAACAATTAAGTGGGTGAAAACAAAATCAGCTGAGAAACATAAAAAAAATAAATTGATTAATAAAGAGAGAGAAGAATTTCTCCTTTCTTCCTCCCTTCTCTCTCTTTTTCTTATTCTTTGTAAATAAACTTTTTGTAAATACATTCCTTTTTCCTTTTTTCTCCCTTTCCTCCCTATTTTCTTCTTTTTGTAAATAAACAGAACAACAATAATAGAAAGAAAGAATAAAAATAAAACAAAAGGAAGTGATGTCTCTCAATCATACAAATTTCTACGTAACTTTAAACCTGCAGATAGATAACAAAACATATCGTTTATTTGTTTATAATCATTAGACATCAGTAAGTCTGTTTGTGGATAAGCAGTTGATAAATATTTACTTAAGAATTTAGCTCTTAAATTATCCAAAACTTTACAATCCTATAAGAAATGTAAAAGATCATCTTTTTTATCGTTATTGCACAATTTACAAAAAGCTAAAGGAAAAAATTGATATCTGTCATGACCGTGAATTATCCTAAAATTCTTTTTATAATTACATAAACGCAGTTGACAAAAAATTCGTATTTTTTCGATATTAGAATTAAAATGCAAATAGAGCTCACCTTGAGGGTCAAAACTAGATAAACATCTAAAATGAGGGTTAAATGAAGAATTTAAGATAAACTCAACATCTTTACTGAATAAATAATTTCTGAAAGAAGACAAGACATTAAATTTGTTATTTTTAATAGTATCAACATCCTCAATTAATAAATACTGATGTCCAGTTAAACATAAATTATACTTTAAATATGAGTACCAATTAAATGGTAATTTGAAATTGTTTTCAACCTGTACAAGACGCGATAAACACATTCTTGATAATCTGTCCTCTGGCATCTCCAACAGAGACAGCCACCAGCCAATCATCCTTTTAAATACTGTAAATCTTGAATGGATCCGACCTACCTCCATCCGAACATAGGCACTAGGCGTATTTTTTGGCAATTTTAAGAGATTTTTGAAGAACAACAACTGACCTCTCTCAATTTGTTCAGTGTATGGACCACCCCAGACCTCAGATAAATATAAACGGCAGTAAGATTAATTCGTGTGATTGTTTCACACCAGATTTTTCAACTAGTGAAACTGGTTATTGAATACAATGCTATTTGACTCTGTTTTTTTTTTTGTTTCTTTTTGAAGGGGGGGCCAATGCACCGTGACCGTTTCGATCTATTGTGCTATGCCCCCTGGGTGCCGCAGGTTATTGCTCACAGCACCCGAACAGATGTCCTTCTCTGAACATCCCTTCTACAAAACCTCCATCAGGTTGAGAACACTGAGAAATCCCAATACCCTGACAGGCTCTAGAGAGGGTATATCCCCCTCCTCCTCCTGGTAGCTACCCAGGTTCTTGAATCTTCTCTGAGTGGCAGCCTCGCAGTCTGTTAGGAGATGTAATGGAGTTTCCCCCAACTCCCACATAATCTGCATGAGCTGTCACTTTCCAAACCCAGCTTCATCAGGTGTGCTCTAAGACAGCAATGCCCCGTGAGGAAACCCGTAAGAACGCGGAGCTTGTTCTTGCTCAATCCGATGCAGGCCTCCGATCTCCGTTGGTTATAATTTCCCAAGCAGATCTTAGCCTGCCACAAACCGGGAAAGGAGTACCAGAGTTGAGATCTCTTCGTCTGGAGTAACTTTGTTCCTCCTGCCTAGGTTATTGACTCTAGGTTACAATAATTATAATATATTCACAAGAATAAATTATATTTTTTTGGATCAAGCCAGGATCGAGAATGAATTCATGTTGAGTCAATGTCATAATGGTCTATTTCCATTATTTCATCAATCATATTTCCAGTAACATTTATATATTTTCAGATTTAATTTCTATTCGAATTACCTTCTCAATGACGCATCCTTGTTTATAGGAAAATTGTGAAAAATTCTTTAATAAACTCAACACTTGTAAACTAAGATTGTTTTTTTATATTCAGTTTTTTCCAAAGTCCGTGATACAACAATGGGCAAAGTATAAGTTAAGTAAAGCAAAAAGGCTCTTCCGCTTGCTATATATAACGTTCAGGCCTCAAAGCTGATGCCCCAGTAAACTTTTACAGATTAAGACGACATATTAACCAACTGGAAACTTCTATCACAGAACCTTTGAATGTGACAATTCGATATAGTTTGTAATCGAATTTGATGCGAGATCATTTTAACTATGCGAGTATTATGCAATTGTGTTGTATGTGAAAAAAAATATCTCTATAACTAAAAAAAAAAAATACAGGAATCTTCATAATCAAAGATTTTCCCGATTTTCTTAAATACGACTTTTAATTTTTTCTTTAAAATTGAAATCTAACTAGAGAAATCCATGAGTTACCCAAAATTTTTAAACTACCCTTAACTTTTTGCAGAGGGCAGATAAAGGCTATAAATATAATAAAAAGACGCGCACATATTTCACATCAGCTACCTTCTTAACGGTTCTTTCATATTTTCTCTAAAAGTGCGAAGAGAGATGACAACAAGCTGCAACAATTATCTTTGAATATCGTATTTATGCTAAATACTAAAAAGATTCAACAACTTCTGTCGGATGAAAATTGATTTTTCTATTTTATTTTAAAAGAGTTTAAGCTGGATCGCTTAAACTTTTAAAAATCACACTTTCCTAGATCAGCTCATTTTTTTGTTTTTGTTTGTTTAATAATTATAAAAAAAAAAAAACTATATTAAATATTAATTAAATCATTCAAAAAATTTAAATAATATGTCTTTTTTTTTATTTATTTTTAATTTTAGTAGTGCGTTAATGTTTGACCTGTTGAACTTTTATCACATTTCCTAACAGACAAACGTGAGGAACGTTATAAAACTTTAAAGGTCAGCCCTCTCTAATAAATCCACGACATAAATTCGACATTTATATATTTATTATTTATTTATTGTCATTATAAATAATAGTTATTATGTATTTTTTTTTTTTTTTATAAACAATCGGTAATTGTTCTATTAAATTAAACGAATACGTGGTTTAATCAGAAAATGATATGGAGCTTCTGACTATAATATTGCTTACTATAAAAAAAAATATGTTAATCTTTTCTTTTTTTTCAGTCAAATATTTTGTCTACCAGAACTTGTGGTGCTATGTAGAAGAAGTGCTTATTCATCTGTGTATTCATTGAACATACATATTCATAGAACGCAACGCGAAATACTGAAAAGAACCATATTGTGAAATTGTTCTATCGAAATTTTAAAGGTTTATTATTAGATAAATGGTTGAACCGTATGTTATAATATAATAAATATGGCACTTCACAATGTAGCTTAACTTCACATTTCGCTCAGAAACCCCCCAAAAAATAAAGAAACCCCATAAAATCAACAATCCCAGAAAAATGACAACATTGCCAGAGTAATATCCGATTTAAGTTAATTTTAAGCAAGATGTCCTGTATTTTGTTTCAAATAATTATAGAAACTGCGCCAACTATAAAGCAAAACTGAAAAAAAAAAAAAAAAATCTGATTTCAAATACTCCTACAACTTTCTCTTACTGCAGTTTACAAAATTGTAATTGACAAATTTTTATAGTTGGTGCACTAAAACTTAATGAAATTTGTCGGAAGTGTTTTTATGGAGGAAATCGCGAAAAATGAAAAAAAAAAAAAAGGTTCAATAAAAAATGCACTACCGGTTTATTAATTTTCTTGAAACTCGGAATTTTGGCAATCAATTTCTAAATAATTTTGTTTAGATGGTAGAATATTGTATAATAAACTATGATAGCACTTTAGAGAAAAAAAACTGCTTGGAGAATGAATAAGCAGGTGGAAAAGAAAATAATAGAACAAATGTAAAAGTGGATGCTCGGAAAAGCAGAAAATTTTATAGAGAATTCGTAACTCGAAATATGGTTATTATCAACCAGTTTTTGGGTGTTGTAGAGGAAAAGAGTCAGTTCTGGCTAGCTAAATGGGTTGAATATTTCCTAAGAAGTGCAAAATGAGACCAACTTTGGATTAAGGGCATCTAGAAAACCAATAGTTGGCTAATGATATCGAATCTTCTTCCCGTGAAGATTTTGACGAAGTTTTTGTTGAAATGAAAAACAACAAAGTTCCCAGGTAGTGATGGTATAAAATCTGCTCCACGTAGAATGGCTAGTGGTTCGAGAAACAGATTCGGCAAGGATTTTAAAAATAGAATCATGGCCAGAAACAGATATTATGGAACAAAAGGGCCACTTCTGCGAAACAAAACATATTAACCCTATCCCAAAAGCCCTTTTAGTTATGTCGGAGAAATGTTTCGAATAAAAATTATAGCTCTTTATATGTGTAGTTGACTTCCTTAGTTTAAAGAAAATCGTTGGAGCCAACTTAAAAAAAAAAAATAGCAGAAAACATAAAAAATAATTTTCAGTAAAAACGCACTTCCTTCCGGTCATCATTATTTTCTTCTAATTCAGAAATTCAACAACATATTTAATTCTAATTAATATTTTTTTAAATGATAGAATTGTATAATAAACTGAAATAGCACTTTAGATCTAAACCCATAACCCAACCCCTTCTCCAAAAGTGCCCTTAAATATGAATCTTTCTGGTTAAACGTTTCAAATAAAAGTTATAGATCTTCATATGTGCAATTGATATCATTAATTTAAAGAAAATCGTTGAAATTATTTCTCAGAAAAATACAAAAAAGTAATTACAAAAAAAAAAAAATCAGTAAAGAGGTACTTCCGGTTTAAGAATTTTGACAGAAAACGGTCGGAACCCAAGCTGATACCTAAACGAAATATCAAGTTTGGACTTTCGATGTTTTTTTTCGATTTTTGAACTATGCTGTTCATATAAATCCTCACACACAGTCACCATTTTCTAAAAACCACTTTTTTGGGTTTCAGGGACCTCAAAATGTGTATTTCCAGGAAAAACTTGGTATCGAAAAATTGTGACGATTACAATACTTCCTTTTATTAGCAGTAAGAGAAAGTAAAAATGTGTAATGTAACGACGTAATCCTGGTACTTTGTCTAAAACATGGTACTACCTACTATCAACTTTGATTTCGTACTATTCTTGATTGTTCACAAGACACGCACACACACACCACAAACACACTATATGTATATAGTGAGAGAGCACATACATTGGCGCACATAACAAGGGTAATACAGAATACTCGCTTAAAAAAATTTATATTCAGCGGAATTCAAAATATTAATTCATCCAGCGAAAACCATTTTTTTATTATTATTTGGAATTCACAATCTACATAAATAAATATAATAAGTGAATATGATGATGTGTGATGATGAATGACGTGATTAACTGGAGGAGAGAAGCTATCCAGAGGTAACACTCTCGCAGGTTTTATTTCCTATTGCTGGAGATGATCACAGGGCCAACAGGGGTTCAGTCGACAGGGTGCATTATCTGGTATAATTGTGGAGGCGAGATTATGAACAAGAGGATTAGAGTTGAGAGCAAGAGAGTCATAGAATTTTTTATATTTAGTTTTGACGGCTTCAGATACATATGGGTTTTTGAGATCATTGTGGAGGGTAGAATTAGAGGCATAGAGTGGAGCATCTGCTATCTGACGGAGTACTTTTGACTGAAAACACTGTACTTTCTGCGAATTTGAGCGCTTGGTTGAACTCCACAGTTCAAGTCCATAAGTCCACATCGGTTTGAGTATACAGTTGTGTATTAGTTGTTTGTGCTCGAGAGGTAGTTTCGATCGTATTCCTATTAGTCTAAGTAGTAACTTATTCCGTTTGTTAAATTCCAGTCTTTTTTGTTTCGTATAAGGATTCCATGTTATTCTTTTGTCGATGTACATCCCAGGTAGAGAGTGGTATTGAACTGAAGGTTTCTGAAGGGCAGGAGGCACGACGTTGATTTGTTGACATTTTTGTGGGTTGAGTTTAATCCGCTATTTTTTGGCCCAAGATTCTATTTTATTTAAATGATTCTGTAAGAGAGAAGAGGCAGTTATAAGATCAGAGCTAGATGCAAGGATGGCGGTGTCATCAGCATAAGAGCAAGGAAGAGTGTTTGTATAGGTTGGAAGACCTGCAGTTAATACGGTATATAGAAGCGGGCCTGGTATACTACCCTGAGGAACTCCAACGCCGGCCAGCGAGTAGTCAGAGGTAGCAGATGATCCGCAACCAATCTGAAAGTAGCGGTCAGATAGATAAGACTTGATGAGTAAAAAATAGGTTGATGGTAGGCATTTCTTTAGCTTCCACAGTAATCCTGGATGCCATACCCGATCGAAGGCTTCAGCCACGTCGAGGAAGGCACCACAGCAGTCAATTGCGAAAACTCAATTTCAGAAATTTGACCGATCACAATATTTCACCCCTAAAATAAAATAAAAATACAATTAAATAGAATGTTTTAACTTTATTCATATTTTTTACCCAATCCAAGGAATGAATTTCTATACTTAATTATAAATATGAAATTGTTGCAATTCTTGGCCGCATACACCTGATTAATTAGGAATATTTTTATTTTATTTTATAGTAGACTCATAAATTATTTTTGACAAATTTTATTAATACGTATACTGCATTAAAAATTAAGTAAGGATAATAAATTAATAATTTGTGTAATTAATGCAAATTATTACTTACACTATTAGCGACTAATTCAAACCGATTACTCATGAATTTTTTAGTAGTTAGAATTCCATTTGAAATGTAATTCCTCTTACTTCGATTACTTAAACATAAAATTTTTATTTTGATTGCTGTATGTCTAGGTTTTTACAAGACGGTAATAATTTGAGAAATAAATATATTATAAATAATTTTATGTAATAACTAAACGTTAGAAAGTGAATTTAGTATATTGATGTCCTTGGTGAAGAAATAACATTCTAATGCTGATGAACATTTTAAACGTATGTTGAAAATTAATTTTGAATACTGAATAGATATGAAGATGGGTGAAGAAATATAGAGCTTCCTAACATGTTTAAATATACATGTAAATAAATATTAAATAATAGATAGAAATAAAAGATATCAATTTTAGTTTATGTGTTGTAGTTTGGCTAATATATATATATATAGGATGAAATAATAAATTCTTTATAGTGACCTTATCGTAAATTATTGCTGAATTTGTTTCAAAATCCAATTAATAACTCAATCACTGTTTTGAACGTACAAGATTTTCCAAATTAATCAATCGTCTTCGGAAATATTTACTAGTATTACGGAGGCCCGTCTCCATGCCCTCTTGCCCAACAAACAAAGTCAGAATACTTTTTCATGTGGAAGCTATTTATTCTTTATGTATACTTTATTGCTATCTCCTGCCAGTTCCTAATGATAAATTACAAATTATTGTTTGATTATAGAACATTGTGAAGTGAAACTGTAGAGAAGGGAAAAGAAAAGTTTTAGAAAATGGAAAACTGAAACTGCCAAAGAAGAAGAAAATTAGGCTGCCAAGTTGGAAGAAACAGTACGGTCTGATTGCAGAAATCAAAATGATGGAGAAGAAGTAATTGAAAGGAAATGGTACTGGATTAAAAGTTTGATCGCAACAGACACAACAGACTTAAACGATATGATTAGTATGATAATGAGTTTGCAATAGTTTCTGGACTTAAGCTATAATGTTGGACAGAGGAAAACAAAAGCCACGTTCAGGAATACACCACATTAAGAAGTACGGTTAAAAAGTTCATGTCGGAGAAAGAATAAGCAGGTGGTAAAGAAAATAATAGAACAAATGTAAGAGGATGCTTCGGAAAAGTAGAAAATTTTATAGAGAATTCGTAACTCGAAATTTGGTTATTAACAACCAGTTTGTGAGTGTTGTAGAGGAAAAGAGTCAGTTCTGGCTAGCTAGGTGGGTTGAATATTTCCCAAGAAATGCAAAACGAAACCAACTTTGGATTAGGGGCATCTAGATGACCTATAGTTAAATTAAACAGATAATGAAACCGTACATAGTACTGAAATGATATTAAGAGGGAAGTCAAAATTTACAACGCCAGTCAAACTAGAATTGTATTATTTATTCTTTTATTAAATCATAAATCGATGGAAATTTCGCAAAATTGAAAAATTCTAAATAAATAATAATGTCAAATGGAAATATATATATTTTTAGATATTTTTTTTAAATTCAATTATAATCCAGATTGCTATCTTGGGATAAAGTTTAATAATTAAGTTTCCATTGTAAAATAAGATGTAATTTAGTATTAATATTTTATGTTAAACCGTATCAAAATACTTAGGATTATTAATATCGATTCAACTAAAACCCTTAATAAAATAATTATTAATAAAAGCAGGAAGTTTATGATTACGAACATAGATCAATTTACTAAGATTCTCATGTTATAGCAAAACTCACAACTATGTTCAACTTAGTCAATCAGTATTGTTATATTTAAAATAAAAAAAAATATAAGTTAAAAATTAATTAAAACAAAATTTTACTGAACCATAGGACACAGCTAAAAATATGAAAATATTTCATATTAGTATCTAATATTTCAATATCTAAAGAAATATGTGTAAATTAGTGAAAAGACACGATCCATCTT
This sequence comes from Triatoma infestans, assembly GCA_011037195.1. Lineage (NCBI taxonomy): Eukaryota > Metazoa > Arthropoda > Insecta > Hemiptera > Reduviidae > Triatoma > Triatoma infestans. The sequence goes on from JAAEAF010007789.1 coordinate 12,898, forward strand.
GTGAAAATGAAATCAAGTATATAAGAAACATTGACCCATTTTGCTTGGAAATTCCTATGGGTAATATTTTACACTCTTTTACTGCTCTAACATGTAGTACGTATTGTGAGCCTCTCAAATTTTCGATATCTAGTTTTCACTGGAAACATGGTTTTGAAACTCATAAAACATGAGTAGACAATTGTTACTCTCTCTCGCGCGCGCGCACACACACACACGCACGCACATACTCTGTCAGTGATGGTGTGTGAAAGAAATAGCTCAATAATAGAAAATCTGAAGAAGCACATACTTGATATTCCGTTCATATACCACCATTGGATCCGACGGGGAATTATCAATCGAAATTCGACTGTTAGATATGAAACTTTACTAAAGAGTGAAAAGGCCACTTTAAAGCATCTTTAATGAAACCTCATGCAAATAACTATTAATAAATAGCTAATTAATTTTAATTATTTAATTTCATTAAGAATTTTAAATGTTAACAATTGAATTCTGGAAAAGAATTTTTTAGTATCAAAATTTCCAACAATATTTTCTGAATAGCCATACTCAAAAATACGTACACCTCTGTAAGTACTGTAATGTAATGGTGATGTGTGTATTTGTAGTAGCACGAGCGGTGTTGTAGTAAAAGGCTTGTAAGTATGCAAGTTTAAAAGAGAATGAAGTATTAGTAATAATTAAGAAAGCACCACTGGTTTTAAAATAAATATATTATTTTCTAAACAAATTTAAGCACAATTATAAATCTGAAGTATATCTAGAATAAAGGCAAATATCTATCATTGGCACTGAGCGATTCCTGAAGTGTTCTGTTCTGGCCTTCTGAAGTGTTCTGGCTTTGGAAGCAGAATATCGACTTCCTTGTTTGAAAGCAGAAGTGAGACTGTCCCAAGGAATGCTCTCTAACAAAGCAGTTGGCCAAGTCGCATTGTATTAAATTTTGTGCCTTTGTTTCCCTACTAGCTAAAATACACTCTAACTTTGTACCTGACTCTAAAATACACTCTTTTTGAAGGTAAATTTACTATTTAATATATTTTATAAAACTATTTATTTTCATTGCTTTCTTCCACTACAGTATTATGGAAAATATATAAGGATACAACTTTAATGTTTGTAAATTTATCTAGTGCGAAATTTTCACCACAATTCCTATATTGTGATTGGCAAATATATTTTTAAAATTCGGTATTTATATTAATTAATTCCCCGGTGGTGTAATTATGCTGATCATAACCGTTACATTGGAACAGCCATAATATCAAAGTTTCCATCAAAATGTTTCAAATAAAAATGATAGCTTTATGTTGTTAGTTAGTATTCCGAGTTTGAATAAATTTGTAGTAATAAATATTTTTGAGAAAATCACGATAAAAAAAAAAAGTAATTCATTAAAGTCATTTTTATGTTGTTGTTGACGATTTGACCGAACAAATCAACGTATCTAAACTAAATATCAAAAAATTGGAAAAAAAAAAAAAATTATATATTATTTTATTATAATATTTTTATTTACAAATCATAATATGGGCCAGCTCACCAAGAGCTTTACACATAGAGATTAGGGGTAAAATATGTTATTTCATAAAACTTGGTAGAGTCGCGGTTTCAGTCTTCTAGAGTGAGTAGTTCCCCTATGTTGTAGCGGACAATGTGTGAAGTGTGAGGAAGAAGTTGTCTGTTAATTTAGTCATGTGTGTGTGTGAATATCTGTGATGTCTAGTTCTCTGTGTATTTGTGTGTTTCTGGTGAACCAAGGGGCTCTTAAAGCAATTCGGAGTACTTTGTTTTGAAATGTCTGAAGTCATTTCGTCAGTGTGTTGCTGGCAGTTATCCAGACTGGGCAAGCGTATGTCAACAGAGGTCTGAGAAGCGTCTTATAAAGAAGTACTGTACAGGAGTGTTTGAGTGGTGTGTTTCTGTTTATAAGTGGATATAACTGTTTCAGTCGGCTGTATGCTTGTTGTAGTTTGTTGTTAATGTGTAGTCTCCAGGTGAGTCTGGTGTCAAGGATTACACCAAGATAGCGCACTCCTTGGTCCTTCGGTTTCCAGGGTATTTCCTGGTTGTTTAGTTTTAGTCGCCGAAGGTCTTCATTTTGAAATCTCCGAAGAGAAAAAATTTTTGCTTCTGTTTTAGTGATGTTGAGACGTAGCTTCCATTTTTGGAACCATTTTGTAATGATGTCTATAGCTGTTTGTAAGTCAGTGATGCTTTGGTCAATGTTGTCGTTAGTTGATGCTATCATTGTGTCATCTGCGTATGTGGCTAAAGTACCTGAAGTTGGTTCTGGTATGTCCGAGCAGTAAAGGTTAAAGAGTATAGGACTGATGATTGCACCTTGCGGTAGTCCCGCGAGTATTTGGCGTCTAGTACTATATGTGTTGTTGACTCTTACCTGAAATGTTCTGTCCCTTAAAAAAGATCCTATGATTTGAGTAATGTAGTCAGGTGCGTTTGTGTGTCTGAGATATATATTATTTAAAGACCCTTAAAAAAATGTATTATTTCCATGAAAATATAAAAAAAAAAAAAAATTAATACAATTGCTATACTGGCTTTTACAGCAGTAAGATTAAGTAAAATAGATAAGGTGAATGAAAATAAATAAGCCAAAAACTCATTATTACATTTTAATACAATAAATTGGAAAGTAATAATTTCGGATTAATTGATTCCATTGTATATCCGTTAAGAAAAAAAAAAAAAAAAATGAAAAGAAAGGAATAATTAATGTGAATTCAAATACTGCATCATAAATAATGTATTATGCAGTATGCATAATGTATAACAATGGAAACTACATATAGCTGTAAAACATTTATAAAAGTGACAGTATCTTAAAACAATACATATATGAAGTAATTCTATCATTTAACAATGTATCTGTTTATTATAATACAATGTATACAACTATTCTATATCTAATAGTTTACATCTAGTGAATTTAAATTAATATGATTCACTAATATCGTATCATTCCCCAGCCGAGTTGGTATTTATAAATTTTATTAAGTTAGGTAATGGTGAGATAAACAATATATAAAAGTATCTTGTTAAAAAAAAAAATCACATTATATAATTGACGATCAATTTAGAATTTATGTGAAATTTATTAAATAAATGTACATATAAAAAATGTTTGGATCACATTGCATTGGTCCATTGCAGCTGGGGGGACATAGGCAACATACCACGCTCACTTCTTTGATGTGATACATTCACCAACTTTTTCTTATTGTAACTTATATTGACAAATTTTCTTCACACATTATAATTTTTACAAAATGTTTAATTATCTTCAATGTTATATCAATAAGAAAATTAACCTTGAGGAAAGCATAACCCCCCCTCTCACAAAACTCTCAAAAGAATTTTCAAATGGAAGTTATGCTCTATATATATGTAAAGATAATCAAGTTTAAAGAAATTATTTTGACCCTTTTGTAAGAAAAAACGCGAAGAAACTAAAAAAAAAAAAAAAAAAATTGTTTTCTAAATGGTACTTCCGGTTGACTGATTTTTTTTCATCAAAAACTACTTTGTAGGTCCGCAGATAGTAAAACCCCATTGAGGTTTCACTATTTACAATTTATAATGAACAGTAATTATTTTGATTTTCCTTTAATTTTTCGTTCTATAAAACTTTCGTTTCTATGGAAACTTATTTTATTATTTTGCAGAATTGCTAAAATTGAAAACATTTTTGTTGAACGAATAATATAAAGAGTTATTTTTTGTTTTATTTTCACAGCATCATCTAATTGTATTTTGCTTTTACTTTTGTATTAGTGCTATTAGTATTTGTAAATGTTTATGCATTGGTGACCGACCGAACCCTTTGTATAGGGCTTTGCCCTGACAACAAATAAAATTATAATTATTATTATTATATCGATTTTTTTCATTTGCTAAAAATTTACAGTGCGTTTATATATTGTTTATGTCTAAAAGCTAAAGATATTTACACTATTATTGAAAAATTAAGGCAGAATTTGTAAACGAGGTGCTTGAACTTATTTGAACATGCATAAGGTACTTTTCTGAACAAAATAGCATAAGCAAGCGAAAGAGCGCTGCTTCAACTTGTGTTTGAACATGCATAGACTTGTTTAAAACAATTATATATATTCTCTTGAGGGGCGGCAATTTGTCTTTTTGTCCGGGACGACGTAACCGCTAGAGCGGGCGCTCAGACACACACACGCACACACACATAAAAACCTAACTCACCTATCACCCAGAACTCCGATAAAATTAATTTTTCTAGCAAAAATGTTTCAAATTAATTAGGATAGGTTTGTGTTATATATATTAAAATACGTATTCTGTACACTGAGTATTCCAAGTATATAGAAAATTGATGGAGCCTAATCCGAGAAAATTACCAAATCTCAGAAACCAATTTTTCTGTAAAGACTGCATTTTTGGCTAACCAAAATTTCTTCAATTTGGAATTCTAGTCATTCTTTTAATATAACTATTAATATCATAGGCGATAGAATTGTTATATTAAAATGGTCATTATCACTGAAATTTTAGAGAAAATCTTAAAGTTGTAAATCCTCAGGAAACAATACAAAGGATCATTGACAGAAAATCATTAATATCTTGGTGAAGAAAAAATAATATAAATTTAATGTATTTCTCTCTATTTCTTTAATCTTTAATAGAAATAGTTAAAAAAAAAGGCTACTTTTCTAAAAATAACCATTTGCTTGTAATATATAAAAATAGTCGGCCAGAAGAAAACCCCGATTTAATGGTGCATTAAAACATCGCATCTTTCAAAACATTATAGATTTTTTTTTTTAGAACTAAATTGATTTTTAACAAATTATATTGTAATTATATTATAAAATACAAATCATTGTTGTTAATTTGACAAAAATCAAATTAAATTCAAATCATTTATAATATTAATGATTACATATAAATTCGAAAAATAAATTCTTAAATAACAAAAAAATAGTAAAATTAATTTAATATAGAAATTAGTGCTACTATAAATGTGAAGGTCGTTGCAAGGAAGTTCCGGTTACTAAACAAAGAAAAGCCCGAGTAGATGTGGAAAAATGGTTTCATTTTTTTCCATTTTTATCGCTTCAGTAATATTGAACAGGCAGGAAAGGTATAATTTATATCTATCGTCCGCTTATGAGCATGACTTTGCCAATTCATTTCTTAAAGAAACTACTTTCCTGAAATACATTTAAGTTAAAAATTCTCTATACTACAATAGAAATTCTCTTTCTCACGTTAATGTTGTTCGCTACCTTGGGCTTTATATAGACAAAAAGCCTGACATGGAATCCTCACACTAGACTGAAATGACAAGAACTGAATAGCCGCTTTAGACTCTTTAAAAGACTTCTTAACAATTGATCTAAACTGACGATTAATATACAACTCAATCTTAAAACCTATCTGAACTTATAGAATAGATCTTTGTGGCTCCTCTAAGCGTTCCAATATTTAACGAATCCAATCCCTTCAATCCAAAATTCTGCGCGCCATTGTTAACGCTCCCTACTTTGCCTCAAACCTTACAATCCACAATGACCTTAATATCCTATTCGTGACCGATCTTGCTTCCTCTTCTTATAAAAAATTCCAGAAAACCCAGTCCTACCACGCAAACCCTTTCTCTCCTCTCGAATCCTCCCAGATAATCGTCTTAAACGTCAGTGGCCTCGAGATCTTCTTACAACAATGACAGCGAGTGATTTGGAGTGCTACCACTGGATAGCTCCTCCACTCGTTCAGTGATTTTTGTTGTTATTATTATTCTATTTTGATTCGCATTTTATTATGATTATTATTATTATTATTATTATTATTATTCCCCCCTGTGGTTCCGGGGTTAGAATAGGGCCACAGTGTCTTCCGCTTGACGTAAGAGGCGTCTAAAGGGGCAACTGACCGTTGACCTGATACCTTTTCCTCCCTTTCCTAATCTCCGTCCCTTCCTTCTTCCCCACCTATCCCTGTTTCCTATCTTTTTCCCTGCCTTTTCGGTCCTTTTTTGCGCTAGGGGGTGTTCCCCTCGCTAGCGGCTTCTTTTGCGCGGTGGGCCCTCGGGTGGAGGGTACAGCTTAAAAACTGGGTTTTACTCTTGCGCTCCCAGGCCGCCGGACAGTACATTGGCCCGGGTCGGAGTAGCCTTCATGACCTGGCTGCCTTATCATCCGGTGTATAATCTCGTTGGCTGTGGTAGTTCCGGATGGCGACCGGATTAGGGACCTGCCGCGGTTGGCGGGAGGCTCTGCCAAGGCCACCGCTTGCGCCTGTGGCGAAGAGTTTGGTAGAAACAGCGGACAAACAAGAGCTGAAGGAGGTTCCACAAAGTTCGCTAGAGAGAGTAGAGATTAACGCGGAAGAAGAGGGGGTTGAATCCCCGGCTATTTCACGGGTCCTTGCAGGTGGCTCAATTGGTTCTCCAGAAGAAAAGGATATGGAGGATGCTCGTAAAAGAGTAGACGAGGAACTGCGTAGAATGAGGGACATTATTAAAAAGATGAAACTCGCTACAAGTCGACAGCGGAATATTAGTATGGACATTAAGGACGGCTTGTGCGAAATAGAGGAGTCGGTGGAGGTGGTGGAATCTCTAAGAGGTTTCTGGGGGGTAGCGCTGCAGCGACTAATTAGGTTGCAAGGAAGGGTTAAGCCATCAGGGAGACTGGCGCAAGTGGCCACTCAGACGCCACCAATATCTAGGCCAGCAGCCACACTTGATAAGACGGCTGCCCCTGCGGAAGGAGGAATACTGGAGGCAAGAAGCAGTAAGGACCCGTCCTTAAATGAATGGACTGAAGTTCGTCCTAAGAAGAGGCGAGAGATCCAGAATGCTAACGGCCAACAGGTAGTAGAAGTAGAGACACCTGGTGTAAAAGAGCAGCCTGCTCAGTCAAAGGGTAGGAAGAAGAAAAGAAATAAGAAGAAGACACAGGTGAAGCCCCGCTTAGATGCTCTGCTGATCAAGCCAGCTGAGGGGAAGTCCTATGCTGAAGTTTTAGGAGAAATTCGATGCAAGGTTAAACCAGAAGACACGGAAACAGAGGTCAGGTGTATCCGGCAGACTAGATCTGGTGATATCCTGGTTGAACTAGGGCGTAATACGAAAGACAAAGCTGCTTTTGAGACGGCTATTAATAGCATTCTCCAAGAGAAAGCGAAAGTCCTGCAGCTTGAGCCCAAAGCCTCAGTGGAGATTCGAGATCTCGACAGCCTCTCCACAGAGGAGGAAGTTAAAGAGGCAGTTAAACACCAGTTAGGAGAAAATGCCGGGGACACAAGAGTCCATCTTACCAAAGCAAATAAAAGGGGTTTGAAGGTAGCAGTCGTGCAACTCAATTTGAAGGGGGCAAGCGAGCTCGCGAAAGTTGGATACATCAAGATCGGTTGGGTACGCTGTAGAGTTAGAAGAAGAGCAGTAGTGACGAGGTGCTATAGATGTCTTGGGTTCGGGCACGTCGCAGGAGTTTGTACGGGCATGGACCGTAGCAACCTCTGCTATAAATGCGGCGAAACTGGCCATATAGCGATGAACTGCACAGGGAAAGGAAGTTGCCTGCTCTGTGCGGAGAGGACCATTTCTCCGGAAGCATGCCAGCATCTCCCCGGTTCGGGGTCGTGTGTGGTGTTCCGGGAAGCTTTAGCGCATGCTAAAAAACTAATTGCCTGATGAAGATCCTTCAGGGGAACCTCAACAGGAGCAGAACAGCTGACGCCCTCCTTGGTCAGTTAACCTCTGAGAAAGGGTCGGATCTGGTGTTCCTTAGTGAGCAATACCGGGATCGAGACCTGCAATCCTGGTTCAGTGACCTGCTTGGGACAGCAGCAATTTGGATCCCAGACCTGGGGAAAATTCCAGTTGAGAACCACGGCAGGAGGAATGGCTACGTCTGGATAAGGAGCAAGGGGGACACGTACATCAGTTGTTATTTTACCCCCAACGAGAGCATACATGCTTTTAAAGAGAAGCTGAGCTCCCTAGAGGATGAGATCTCAGGCATGGCTGGTAGGATATTGGTGGTGGGTGACTTCAATGCCAAGGCAGTTGAGTGGGGGATGCCATCATCGGACAGGAGGGGTAGGCTGACTCTGGAGATGGTTGCCAGAACGGGGCTTGCCGTTCTGAATGTTGGTTCGACATCAACTTTCCGACGTCCCGGCTACACCGAAACGATACCGGATATCTCCTTGGCTTCTGAGCGATTGGCATCGCGAATCGAGAACTGGGCAGTAATAGAAGATTATACCGGGAGTGATCACCAGTACATCACATTCGAAATATGTGAGAGGACTTGTGCCAACAGTCTGGAAAATCAGGAGATCTACCCGAAGTGGAATCTGGACAGGATGAATACAGAGCTATTCTCCGAAGTTCTTAGGCGTGGAGGAGCCCAAGTGAAAGGTATAGTGACTGAAGGGAAAGTGGGAGCTGAGGCCGTCGTATCCTCAACCATGGGAATTATTGCTGAGGCTTGCCAACAGTCAATGCCGCGGAAGGGGCCATGGCACGGTAAGAGTCCTGTTTATTGGTGGACGCCGCATATCGCGAACCTACGGAAGGAGTGTGTCAGGCAAAGAAGAAGAGCCCAACGAGCTGGACGCCGACCAGACGCCAACGTACGCTCGATGGAATATAAAGCCGCAAGACGAGAGCTACGACGCGCAATCTTCGAAAGCAAGAAGCGATGTTGGGAGAAATTGAAAGAAGAAGTGGATATGGATCCATGGGGACTTGGTTATAAGATAGTGACACAGAAATTAGGAGCGTTTAAGAAGCAGGCAGTAATGGATGTGTCAACCATAGAAAATATAGTGAGGACGCTTTTTCCTTCGCATCTAGAGCGGAGGGAGAGGGACTATGGTGATGTAGGGGATTTTCCCCTGCTCACAAATGAAGAGTTGGAAAAGGCACTGCGCTCTTTAAAAAACAAGAAGGCTCCGGGCCCTGACGGGATTCCCAACGAAGTACTAAGGATTGTAGCGCAACAGAATCCCGGATTATTGCTGGGAATGTTCAACGCTTGCTTGAAAGCTGGAGTGTTCAGCTCAAGATGGAAAATAGCGCGCCTGGTCCTCATCAGTAAGGGAAAGGGTGATCTGCAACCTTCGTCATTCCGGCCCTTATGTATGTTGGACACTGCAGGAAAATTATACGAGAGGCTTCTACGAGAGAGGTTAACGCTAGCGATCCGAGCGGCAGGAGATTTAGCTCCGAAGCAGTATGGTTTTAGGACTGGGCGATCAACTGTGGATGCGATAAGAGAGGTCACTGAAGCAGTGCGCAGAGCTGAAAGCTACAATCACCATTCTCGCCGGGTGGTACTTTTGGTTACGCTCGATGTGAAGAATGCTTTCAATTCTCTTAGATGGACAGATGTGCTGCAGGCGTTAGAGGACAACTTTCGAGTTCCGAAATATCTCTTGCGGGTGTTAAGTGATTATCTGAGAAATCGGACGATCATTTACCAGACTTCCGGAGGACCAAGAGCTTCGGCAGTGACAGCAGGCGCAGCTCAGGGCTCTATTTTGGGTCCTGACCTTTGGAATGTAGCGTACGATAGCCTACTCAGGCAAGAAATGCCAGAGGAAACGGTCCTAGTCGGATATGCAGACGATGTGGCTGCGCTTATCGCTGCTCGCGACACCAACAAAGCCCAGCTAAAATTGAATCAAGTGATGCGTGTCGTCAATAGATGGATGGCCGAGCATGGGTTGTCGCTGGCATTGCCCAAGACAGAGATCGTGGTTCTAACAAAAAAAAGAATCCCCACGAGCATCTCATGGCGCGTTGGAGAGGAAGCCGTGATCTCTAAGGATGCCGTAAGGTATTTGGGACTAACAATCGACAAGAAGTTGGCTTTCGGCAAGCAAATACAGTATGCAGCGGACAAGGCCGCGAAGCATACTGCTGCACTGAGCCGATTGATGTTAAACGTTGGCGGCCCACAGGCCAGTACGCGTCGTGTACTAATGAGCGTGACCCATTCGATACTCCTCTATGGAGCCGAAGTGTGGGCAGATGCGCTCAATAAAGAGACCTATAGAAAAAGGCTAGCCAGGGTACAGAGGCTGGGTGCATTAAGGATCGCCTCTGCGTATCGCACTGTTTCCGAACCTGCAGTTATGGTTATCGCCGGAGTGATCCCCATTGCATTCCTTGCAGGGGAACGAAAGAGATTGTATGACAGGAGGGCGGAAGGAAGAAAAGAAATACTCTCCAGGGAAGAAAGAAATCGAACCTTCCGGAACTGGCAGGCCTCCTGGGAGAGCGATCAGCGGGGTCGATGGACTGCCAAACTAATCAGGGGAGTTAAAGAATGGGTGAGAAGACCGCATGGAAAGGTAGACTTCTACCTCACCCAACTTCTGAGCGGGCACGGGTATTTCAGGACGTACCTGAAGAGGATGGGGAAGGCTGAGGAGGACGCGTGCCTCTACTGCCCGGAAAGCAGAGATGATGCCTCGCACACCTTTTTTGCGTGTAACCGATGGCAGCGTCTGAGGAGGGACTTGGAGGCGGTGATTGGGCGGCAAACTCCAGACTCTCTGGTAGAGACAATGCTGTTCAGCGAGACGAACTGGAGTCTGATAGCGAGATACGCGAGGGAAATTCTCGTCGCAAAGAAGAAGGATTTAGAGGAACAGGAAAGGAGGAACCCCTAGGGGGTTAGGACAGAGACCTAGCCTGATGTAGTGCTGGAATCAGCGAATCCAGGCTAGGTCCCAGCAGAGGGGGGGTGTTTTAGCCGGTAGTCTCCGGGAGTCCGGCACGGCGTGCGTAAATGCATTTCACCACCCAAAAAAAAAAAAAAAAAATTATTATTATTATTATTATTATTATTATTATTATGTATTCAATGTCATCAGATTTGAGTTGTAAATGAATAAAAAAAGAGGAAATAAAAAATTAAGAATTATTATATCTTCTAATAGATTTTAAATTACATTCTTAAAAACAATAAATATGCTGTATAATGCACAATTCCATTCAAGGAAAGCAACGAAATAAATTATTGAAGAAAACACATTAACTTGACGAAGGCGATAAAAGAAAAACAGAAAATAATTTTCGAAGCTTTTTTAAAAGTTATTATATATAAATCTTCCTCATTTCTACAAGCTTGCTGTCGTCGGGGTGTGGTGCTTACCTAGAAAACCCTGGTTTAGTCGGCCCTATCGTATAAAGTTGTAACATATACTTTAGCAGATGCGGATTCAAGAAGTATTTATCTCAAGCAAGATAAGCATTGGTATAATGGATATTTCCATTTTTATTTAATATTATTATTTTGCAAGACACAAGAAACTTCACTTAAGAAATCCGGATTTCATCAGTTTGTATTAATTCCTCAAAGTCAAAAACCCATTTTGACTTTCTCTTATTAATGAAAGAAAAATTATTAAAATCGTGATAAATTTTTGAAATTAAATTCTCCTAAATGTTTATTTTTAAAGTGCCCTTGTAGGAAAGAAGACGCAGGCTTTACTTCTCTTGTTTGCCACCCCTGTGGCGTCATGCAAGTTAGTCGGAGGGTAGAGAGATCAGAAGCAAACGTATTGCAAAATTCTTCAGTTATTTTGTGGTGTGTGTTCATCGTGTACTATGAACATTTATAACGCATCAGCTATATCTGGCGAATACGTGAATTTTCATAACGACTAGTAAATTTTTACACACACTATTAATTGCAATTGAAATGAAAGATTTCTACGCTGTAGTTAAAGTTGGACTCATAGCCATAGAAGTTTACCATGATTAATGTCGATTAGCCATGTTTCCTTCACAGAGGAGGGGTACGGCATCTCTCCTACCTATGGTGGTGCGTTCTCTATCCTACCATAGTAGGAGAGACGGCCAAGAACAGTGTACTTGTATATTGTTTCTGTTATAAGTAAGAATGTCCTATATTTTGACAATTATTATAGTATATACAATGATTAGAATACAAAAAGTATGAGAATTAACTGTACGGAACTAATCAAAAGTAAACAAAGAAGTGATTACAAATGATTTTACAATAGAGGCTAATTGAGTAAATAAAGTCAGAACAAATTATAAACAAGAAAAATACTACAAAATATTTAAATCAATTGAATTAACAAAATTTACAAAATAAACGTGAAATTGATTTACAAGTTTACCAAGTCGCTTTCAGTTGTTCTGGTAAAGAATGGTCAAACAATAAAAATATTGCCATGGTTACGGAGGGACTCTTCGTCTTCACGCGTTGGGCTAGTGAGAATTCATGGGTTCAATTCCCGGAGAGCAAAGTTGGTGTTGTCCCAGCATAGTGATAAAAAGTGGGAAGCTACTGTTAGTAGCGCCCTAGGTAGCGAAGGCCGGAACTAAACGACGTGGAAACTGCGGTGTGCTTAGCACACCCCGATATTCAAATCGCCGTGTGGCAAGCCTTGGCCCTTCATGGGCTGTTGCGCCATCGTTTTTTTATTTTTATAACTTCATTCACATGCTGGCTGCATCATTTCCTATACTGGATACATTTCGAATCAATGTGATAAATGCCTATCACTTTGATTTGAAACATTCTCCCAGAAAAATTGATTTCAGTTTATTGGTGGATCTATGAAGTTATACTTCAAACGTTATTTGAAGCTATACAATGTTGCTGATGCTGTCATCTGGAATTCAAAATAAAGAACAAAAAATTTAATTTGGCACAGAACACTGCCATTGTTACTAACCAAATTTCTATCTCACCTCCCTATATTTTATGATAAGGCATTGATTAAAAATTTTAATATTAAAAAAAAATTGTCAAATTTATTAATAATTACAGTGTGAGAAAGTCGTGTGACTGTTTCACACTAGTTGAGATAAAAAAAAGGAAAATACTAGAAATGTACAAGTACTCGAATTTAAAGCCAGTGAAATAAGTGTTATGAGAGATGCAGCTAAGAAGGATTAGGATACGATGAAGTTGCACTATTTGGAAATATGATGATGCTAGATTTGCTAGATTGCGAAACGGGGAGGGAGAGTTTCATTCCACTGCGACCTACAATAAGAAGTCTATTGTGGGTCTCCTAAAATTATAGCACATTCCTCAGCTTCGCCCTCTTAATCAGGCCTAGCAAAGCTGGGAGTGGCTCCGTCATGAAGCTCATGGCTTCGGCATTGCTTGCCCCCAGTTGAAGCAACCTTGTCCTCCTCGCCAGGCCGGCACACTCACAAAGAATGTGTACCGGGGTTTCCTTCTTCTTAGTCTTGCAGAATCGGCATACCGCGTTATCCGCAAGTAGTTATTGGTGCATGTGCCTATTCTGCCTACAATGCCCTGTTAGCAAACCCGCTATTAGCCTTATATCCCTTCGGCTGTGGCTCAGTAGATCCCTGGTAAATTTAGGCAAGTGTCTCTTGATGAAGAGTTTAGCCTGCGTCTGTCTTGGTGTTCTCTCCCACCAATGCAGACGCTGTACTTCTATCCAATCTTTGATAGAAGTTTGAATTAGGCTCTCGCAGCCTAACCCGCAGAAGGGTTCGGGGCCTAGAAAGGTATCCTTCGAACCCTCCCTGGCTAGGGCATCCGCCCTCTCATTGCCCTGAAACCCTGGCATGTCCCGGCAGTCAAGGGAGTGTCAACTAGTTCCGAACACTTACCTCGGTTGGGGCAGTTAAGCTATCCCACACCAATGAGAGAATATTTGGTGTTAAGAAAGTGTATTCAGGGCTGTCTGACTATCGGAGTATTTGGCCACTTTCCTTCTCTCTAAGCCTTGGCTTATAATCTCCTTAGTGCAGAGTTGTAGGGCCACGAATTCAGCCTGAAAGACCGTGGCGTACTTGTTTAATTCCGATATCTGACTAATCAGATTTTCATTAGACACTCAGTGACGCAGTAGACCCTGACCATGGAGTAGCAAAGAATTGCCCTTAAATAAATTTAAAAATTGAAATCTTTACTAAAGGTGTAGATGCTGTTAATAGTATGTAATAAAAGATGGAAACGTTCAAAATAATGATATGGCAAGGTGGCACTAGTCAGAGAGAGCTTAATCTTCACTTTAGGCCTGCCCTCATGATGATGCTAAGATGCAATGACAACGAGTAAGAGCCTTGTCTAGGGACCACTTAGGAGGACATCATTTTCGAAGACTTAAAGAAGAAAAGATTATTCTACCTACAAGATTAAACTGGAGGGGATAGACAAAAACAGAATTAGAACTCTTTTGTGAAGGAACTGTTAACATTATAAGTTATAGAAGAAACAAATTTAAAAGGAAGGAGAAGAATGTTACGTATTTACAGTAGAAAACAAACGTGAAGTTATTATAAATTACCAAACTGAATAACACAGTAAGTGAAAACTATATTAATGGCTATATACTATATTTAGTGTAATAATTATAAACCGTTTAAAAAAAAAAAGAATGGTAATTAAAGAACAGTGCTAGAAGTTATTAATAACAGTGGTGGCAAGATATATTAATATTAAATGCACGATATATATATATTTGTCCAGGTATTTACATTTATATATGGAGTGGTTAGTGAAAGGAGTTGCTGGCATTGATCGAGACATTGCAATAAACTGGAGCAAATACAGGTCGATCACCTCCTTTGTAACCTACATTTATTCTCTATTTATTTTACTTTTTAATATATCGCTTCATACAGTTTTTTTGTTTCTATTTTTCTAGAATTGAATATTTTCCTAGATTTATTTTTAAAATCAATTAACTTCACTTTTGTTTGAAACAACATGTTTCCAGGAAAAATTGATTTTCAGGACGTCCTGAGAAGTCTGTGTTGGATTTCAAGTGTTGTAGGATTTGATGGAAACGCTGTCTTCTAGAATTCAATACAATCACATTCATATGCCAACTTTTCTATGAGTTGGAAACCAACATGTCCCCCCCAAGAATCCTATACTTTTATTAAGAGCAACTTATAATTTGTGCAAAAATGCCAATTTTTGAAGCAAATTTTACAATCGTAATTATCAATAACAGCAATAAGGAGAAATTCGTGTGAGTGTTTCACATTAGACATTTTGTGATTTGATGATAAATAATTTATGCCTTCAGTTATTGTGTGAAAAATTTTGCATCCTATATTCCTCAATAAAGCTGATATGAGATCATTTGTTTTTCTCTGTAGCACGTCCAAAAATCACTTTAATATGAAATTGTATAAAGGGAAAAGGGACACGAGCTTGTTTGTAGAAGAAATGTCTAAGCTGTATCCACTGCGACCTGAGAGAGATTTATTGTTGTGGTTGGTTCCGCAGAGATGGAAAGCATCAGAGATATTTTCCATGATAGCCTGCTTCTTTTTGTGGTCATCGACGGGTTTCGGGCGTTCGCCCATCATCAGGATGCTTTTAGTCAAACAGTGTGATCAGATAGATTTGCACAGAACAAATTTAGTTGATACATTGGGCTTTAAATGTTTTTGTTAAGGCCTAACTAGGTTAAGAGGGGTGTTGGTACCTGAGTGGGAAAAAACACATGTTTCGGTCTTTAAAGGGTCATATTGTACCCTTTAAAAATGGAAACATCCAACATGTGGGGATGTGTAACTCCTTCAAAAAACGTAGACATAGATTTGTACAGAGCAAATTTAGTTGATACACTGGTCTTTAAATGTTTTTGTTAGGGTCTAACTAGGTTAAGAAGGGTGTTGGTACCTGAGTAGGAAAAAACTCATGTTTCAGTCTTTAAAGGGGCATATTGTACACTTTAAAAATGGAAACATCCAACACGTGGGATGTGTGTAACTACTTCAAAAAAATATAGTTTAAGTTACACATTCCCACGTGTTGAATATTTCCATTTTTAAGTGTACAATATGCCCCTTTAAAGACCGAAACATGATGTGTTTTTGTCTCTGCACCTAGTTAGGCCCTAACAAAAACATTTAATGACAGCACTGAGTGCATCAACTAAATTTGCTCTATTGTGAAGTAATGAGATCGTAACAAATGCATCCTGATGATGGGCGAACACCCGAAACCAGTCGATGACCACAAAAAGAAGCAGAGGCTATCACGGAAAATATCTCTGTTAAGAGATATCTATTTTAGCTCCCTTATGTTAGACTTGTACACAGTATTTAGTTGTCTGTAAAGTCTACAATATTAGCGAGTGTAACAAGTTCGCTGATAAAGTTTAGCCAAAGCGAAGGGAAAGTGGACTAAACGATATACCCAATAGTTCATCATGAATCCCATTCTTCCAAAATATGGATACGATTTAAAGGAATAATTTACCAAATTTTTCAATGAAATTTTCAGGATTTTGCGATGCAATTTAAATCAGAAAATACTGGCCAAGGACAAAAAATGCACGTTTCTTTTATTTGTACAAAACAAACAAAAGGAAAAATGAATTCTATTAACAACCATATTTAAAAGACGAAATAAATTTTATGAAATTGGTTTGTTTACTATGTACCTAGTGCAAATGATAACCCATAAGATTTCTCCACACATTAATTATTACATTAGCAACTAGTAATATAATTGAAATAAAATTATTATAAACAGGATATCACTGTTTTTTCATTTCTATTTTTTTTTTTTTAATCTATCTTGTTTACAGCTAGTTTGCATATCATTAAAAGACTTTGATTATTTCATATTATTATTGGAGTTTATCAATGTATTATTATATGAAGAAAATTACTAGGTTTTAAAATTGTAGATAATATATTAATTGAAGAGAATAGAAGAAATCGTAAGTTTGAAGAAAATCGGTTAACTTAAAGTGTGACTTTACCGTCTAGTTATTGGAAATTTTCTCAAAAATGGTTAAGGATTTTTTTTAAACTTGAACGTACACTAACTAGGCTTATTTTTGTAGTTCTATAACTGTTCATTAAAAACGTTTTCCAACAAAATTTATTGATTTTAATGATTCTGGGAGAAGTGATACGTTAAGTTCTCCGACTAGTGCCACCTTGCCATATCATTATTTTGAACGTTTCCATCTCTTATTACATAGTATTAACAGCATCTACACCTTTAGTAAAGATTTCAATTTTTAAATTTATTTAAGGGCAATTCTTTGCTACTCCATGGTCAGGGTCTACTGCGTCACTGAGTGTCTAATGAAAATCTGATTAGTCAGATATCGGAATTAAACAAATGATTAGATTAGATTCTATGGATGGTTGGCACTTCAGCCTACGCCACCGCGACCTCCAAGTGTCTATTCTAACACCCCATAAGTTCGAGTCCTCACCACCGTCCCGTTATTTACTTGAAGTTTGGAATCTGGAGACTCCTAGGTGGTCAGTTAAGAGCACCTCCCATCAGAGCACCTTCTCGAGTCCTGCCCGCCTTATTGGCTTAGCAGACTCAAGAGTGGTCCTTGGCTGAGGCTTGCAGGTTTCAGCTTCTCATCTCCAAAGAGGCGAAACCTCAGCCATACAAGCCCCTCGCACTGACACAAAACGTGCGTAAACGTGTTTCCTTTTCTTCCTGACAACACCTACACAGGCTATCCATTGCCAGGCTCACGCGATGCATGTGCTTATTAAGTCTACGATGGCCAGTGAGAACGCCAACTGCTATCCTTATGGCCCCTCCCCCGGCCTAGTTGGAGTAGTTCAGCGCAGTTAGCCTGGGCGAGAGGCTGTGAATGAACGCTTTTGCCTGCCTTTGGCTAAACCAATGATACTCCATCACAAAGACGTTCGTCGATAAATGCCGATAGTGTAAACGTTTCAAACATCTCGCTTTGGAAAGAACCTCACAAAAAAGCTTTAGGAAATTTTTCAACCTTTTTATTAGCCAGTAAGAAGAAAGATTGTTTTTGTAAAGTAATAGCCAGGCAGTAGAAACTTTTTTCTGCCCAATTTCGAAGTGCCAAGGTTCTTCATAGAAAGTAATGTTAAAAAGATGTCACTGTTGGCCAAATACTGATCTAAAAAATGGTAAAACAAAGAAAACTTACAAAAATTACGCAATTCTTTACAATCCTTAAATATTATTCACAATTCTTTGTACAAACCAATATTTCGATTGCAGAAAGCTTTCATTTAAGCTAAAACATTTGCTCATAAACGCGTTTAAATGAAAGCTCTTGTGCAGACAATTTGAGAAAGGAGGAAAACGGGTTTTGAATTTTAGTGAATCTCGCATCCTCAACTACATCAAGAGTATTCTTCTGACAGTTACAAAATCATTGTATAATTACAACAAATTTGTTTCAAGATTATAATATATATTTTATTTTATTTACAAATTTGAAGAGGAGCCAGCTCACAAAAAGCTTTGAGGATTAATGTGGGGAGGGACTTTGAGGATAATGTGTGAAGTGTTAGGAAGAAGTTGTCTTAAATCAGTCATATGTATGTGTTTGTGTGTGTGTGTGTGTGTGTGTGTGTGTGTATGTGTGTGTATCTGTTATGTCTAGTTCTCTGTGTATGTGTGTGTTTCTGGTGAACCAAGGGGCTCTTAAAGCAATTCGGAATATTTTATTTTAAAATGTTTGTAGTCGTTTCGTCAGTGTGTTGCTGGCTATTATCTACATTTGGCAGGCGTATGTCAAAAGATGTCTGAGAAGCATCTTTTAAAGAATAGTGTTAGCACAGATACAGGACTGTTTTGCGGGGTGTTTCTGTTGATATGTGCATTATACCTGTTTCAGTCGGGTATATGCTTGTTGTTTATTTAGTTTATTGTTAACGTGTAGGGCTTTATAACATATACAATGTAATCCTTTAGAAAAACAGTCTAAACATCTAACATTTTTTATAATCTAATAATAAGACCGCAGTTTATCTGAATAAAAATATAATTGAATATTCCAACCTTACATTAATTATGTTTTCAAATAACACATAAAATTTAACAAACATAAATTTTTCAATTGTTCGGACACGATAAAACAATTGGGCACATAATAAATCATTGCAGTATTCATTATATCATAGTGCTGTGTGAAAAATCTGACATTTATACAGAAATGTTTAATGTTTAGGTTTAATGTTTTTTTTTTCTTTTAAATAATTCATAATAATAAGACTGTCATTAAATAACAGAATAGAATTCAATATATATACATGCGTGAGTATGTGGTGTGCCAAAAAAACAAAAATTTTTGGTCTTCTTAAAAACTTGTAAAAAAAACTATGATGAGAGAAAATGATCATACGATCATCACACTGATGCTGGACATGTATTATGTGCACATCATTAGTATAACCTTTTCTCCATATAATGTGGACATTGACATTTGATTTTGGAATTAGCAAGAAGTAGCCATGATCCATGGGGGATACATTGGCGACACGTATTATAGTTGGTCGTGAGCTCCAGGTCAAAGTTCAAGGTCAAAATGTTCAATATTATTTTATATGTATGTATAAATTACACTTTCACTGAAGATTCACTCATTATTTAATATAATGAAGTGCATCTTTCACTCAAGATTGTGTTGTATACATTGTTTATTGTAATAATAGTAGGTAGCTTGAATATGTGATGATCAGAAGCGTATTTTCTAAGAGCAAACAATGGGCTTTTCTGGCTCGTTGTGTGCCCTTTACAATAAAATATAAACTTAAATCAGATCAAATATTATATCTAACATAGTTCACTTAACATAATTTTTTTTTTCTATGTTATTAAACAATTTTTTTGTTTAAATTTATACCAACCAACGTATTAAATTAGATTTTATTAAATCTATTTAGTTAGTAAAGATACCGTTGGATAGCGCGAACATTGCTATTCCACGTTCAAAGTGAAAGTAATTCGTCTGTTCATACATTTTACAATGACCTACAACTGCTGCACTCTAGTAAACTTTTATTGTATATAGTTTCATTTGATCAAATAATATTTTTAATTTCTTCTTATATTAGCCAAAATTTTAGTGCCTAAATCAAATTCTCTTAATGACGTAATATAATAAAAAGAATATGGTGTGAAATAGTTTAATTAAAACTTTCTTGCACTGTAATTATTACAATCTTATTAACCAAATATTTCGCTCAAAGAAATTAGTTGCCCTTATTTTTACTTATAAATTGCATACTTTGTGTTAGATAAAATCCATATTAGAACCATAAATTTCTTATGCTTTTAGAATACAGTAATTACTTGACTTTGACAATTATCGAAACCAACTTTTTTACTACTTCCGAGGAAAATTTTTGAATAAACCTAAATACACAGATCCACCCCCCCCCCCCATGCAAAAAAAAAATCTGGTGTGAAACACTCACACAACTTTCTCTTACTCCAGTTCTCAAAATTATAATTGACAAATTTTATAGTTTCTGTACCAAATTTAATGAAATTTGTCGAAAACTGAAAAAAACTATTCAGTAAAAGCGCACTTCCGGTTTACTGATTTTCTTTACAACCGGAATTTTGGCCAACTATTTATTTCTAATTAATTTCATTTGAATGATAGAGTTGTATAATCAAGTATGATACCACTTTAGAGGAAGCTGTAACTCTACACCTCTCCTAAAAGTGCCCTTAAATAAATTTTCCCAGAGAAATGTTTTATTAAAAGTTGTAGATCTTTGAATGTTTAGTTTATGGTATAGTTGTTTCAAGAAAATCGTTGGGGCCATTTTTGAGAAAATCGCAAAAAAGTGAAAAAATTCATATTTAGTAAGTGTTAAACAAAAGCACTTCCGTTTTCCGATTTTTCTCAAACTCGGAATTTCAACAACATATTTAATTCTAATTAACATTATTTAAATGACCGAATTGTGTAATAACCTGCATAGCACTTTAGAGGGTAACCTAACCCCACCCCTCCCCCAGAAGGGCTCTTAAATCAATTTTCCCAGAGAAATGTTTCAAATAAAAGTTGTAGCTCCTTCTATGTAGTTGATGTAATAAGTTTAAAGAAAATCCTTGGAACCATTTTTGAGAAAAACGCAAAAAAGTGAAAAAGTTAACTAGTAAAGTGGTACTTCCGGTTGAGGAATTTTGACAGATAACGCACAGTCAGAACGCATGGTGATACCTAAACAGAATATTAGGTTTCAGTTTTTCTACGGTTTTTCGTTTTTAGCTATGCTGTTCACATAACACACACACACACACACACACACACATACACACACACACACACACACAGACCATTTACTAAAAACCACTTTTTTGGACTCAGGAGGCCTCAAAACGGATATTTCCGGTGAAAACTCGATATCGAAAATTTGACACGATTACAATACTTCCTCTTACTAGGAGTAAGAGAAAGTAATACATTTATCTGGAAAAATGTATCAAATAAAATTAATAGATTTATATACGTGCAATTAGTAATAAAAATTTTGAAAAAAATTGTTGCAAACTTTTTGCAAAGAGAAAATCGTGAATTCTTATGATTTTCAATTAAGCGATTTTTTATTTTTTACAACTCAGAATTTTAGTCAACTATTTATTTTTATCTTTTAGTCCTAGTGCCCCATGTCAAAGTTTCGAAATTGAATTTTCACCAATGCTTTCAGATCCCCTGATACGATAAAATATGAGAGATATTTTCCATGATAGCCTGCTTCTTTTTTGTGGTCATCGACCGGTTTCGGGCATTCCCCCATCATCAGGATGTTTTTGTCAAACAGGGTAATAACATAGAAATTTGCACAAAGCAAATACAGTTGTTACATACTCGTTGCATATTTAAGTGAGATGCTGTGAATGAGATACTGTTTGTTAAAAATAAATATTTGCTTTTATATTACAGATTTTTGATGTTAAATTGTAATAATTGTTAAGATACTTAATCTCATTGGCTTAGTAGTTGTTGTGGTGGTTGGTTCAGCAGAGCTGGAAAGCATCAGAGACAATTTCCGTAATAGCCTGCTTCTTTTTCTGGGCATCAACCGCTATCGGGCATCGCCCATCATCAGTATGTTTTTGAAGAATTTTCTTGAAGAGCCATTGATTTCCAGACTCGACTTAAGATACTAAATTGGGTGACTCTCTTTATAATATTATTTCTCGTTTATGAGCGAGCCCAGAACAGTAGCCATGCTCTAGGTCTTTGTATAATTAACCTTGAGTCCTCCATTTGTCGTATTCTCGCACCAATCTCTCACATAGAAACGTCATATCCTCTATGTCTTGTGCAATTACTATCTAGTTATCGGGCAAAGGCAAAGGAATGAAGAAAAGTTACTTTATCTATTGGTATTCCCATTTGACTACATCTCCATGACCAATCCCGAAGGCGATATCGACAAATATTTCAGTGGGGGTGGAGTTAGATTGCATCCTTGAAGGAGTTCTTTGGTTGGGAGAATTCTTAAAAGAGTATTCTTCTAAGGTTGTAATGCATTTATAATAATCTCAAAAGCGCGTAGATGATTTTTACTAGTAAAAAATATTTTGGAATTTTAATGTTTTGGATAATCGTGGTGCAAGTGATCTCGAATCTCTGCTGTAAGAGGATTCGAGCGAGAGGGGCGATTTATTAGAAAACATCAATCATTAAATTCAAAAATCTGACTTGTTCGAAATGTAGCCTTAAAATTAAGATAAGAAGTAACTGTCTTGAAACTTGAAAAAAAAAACAACTAATGAATCAGAAAATTCACCTCAAAAAACAAAAAAAGCTAGAAGTAAGATCCTCGATCGCCAAGGAACCTTCACTAGACAGCAAGCTAACCGACTCCCATTAACAAGCCAAGAAACAAACACTGAATGTCATAGCTGCGCCAGGTGTCCTCTCTAAAAATCCATTTTCAGTCCTTGCCACAACTGAGACTACGTATCCATCAACCAATGTTCCTTCGCCTAAAATTAAAAAATCACCCACCATTTATGTAAAAAAAGTGCTAAATATGCTGAACTTTGTGATGCTTTGGTTCAATTAATCGGCAAAAACTGTTTCACATGCAATCGCGAATCACTGATGTCATTATACATCCTAACACCCCAGATGACACAGAAGTATAATAAAATATCTTCAGGAAATAATGACCTGTTCCACACATATCAATTAGATAAAGAAAATCTTATCGTATTGTTATAAGAAATCTTCATCAATCCACGTCGTTGGATATCATAAACAAGAACTTACCAATTACGGCCATGCTGTCAGAAGAGTATCTCCTGTAATTCATCCTGTCTCGAAGCAAACTCTACCTAAGTTTTTTGTTGATTTAGAACCTGCTGTCAACAACCAGGATATTTACAACCTTCAATTCTTGTATTATACAAGAATAAAAGTGGAGGAATCATATAAACAAAAACACATTGTTCAGTGCAAAAGATGTCAAGAATACGGTCATTCCAAAAGTTACTGCCAGCATCCTCCTAGGTGTGTCACATGTGCAGGAAATCATTTCACCTCCGAATGCACCAAGCAACGGGACACTGAACCCACCTGCGCATTTTGTAATGGATCACACTCAGCCACGTACAAAGGATGCATGGTTTATAAAGAGATCTTAAAGGCTAGAAGGCCTAGTCCAGTATATGAACACCCACTTCAATTAATCAAGCTCCAATCCCAGCACAAAGTGAAGTACAAGACTTCCCTTATCTCCAGGCAGCCGGAATGCGGTAGAATTCTTAACGCACATTTGCACAAGCGGCTGCGGGGCCACTTCCTCAACAACCATCTTTTATTCCATACTCTAGTCCTAGTACACATTCCTCAACTGATTTAACCGGCATTCTAAGTTCCTTCAATAATGAGTTCAAATCCTTAATCTCTTCTCTAATTTCTCTACTTACATTGTTGTCAACAATCTCCTTCTGCGCCTGAATCCGTAATTCCTGCCACACAGAACTCCTTAGTTATCCTCCAATGGAACGCTAATGGACTTAGTAACCTCAGACAAGAATTAGACATATTACTACATGACAGACGTATAGACGTAGCGCTTATTTCTGAGACTCATTTCACAGACAGATCTTATTTCTCCATTCCAGACTACTTCACTTACAGAACAGATCACCTGGATGGTACCGCACATGGAGGCATAGCTATCATTATACGCAAAACATTATCCCACTTTCTAATTTCTCCAAACGCCAGTAATTTCCTTCAATCAACTGCCAACTTCTTATTATGTCATCCCTTCCAATATACCCTGTCAGCAGTGTATTGTCCTCCGAACCAATCTATTTCTTATCATCAGTTCTGCATACTTCTGCGAAACACTCTTATTGGGGTTGTCTGTTTCCAACCCTAGAGGACGGATCCTCCATGATGTCCTAAAGTTTAACAATTACTCCTTTCTTTCTCTTCACAACCGACTTGATGATACCGCAATCCTAACCCCGAACCCAAATCTGTCAAAACTTTCCGTGCTCTCCAATGCCACCTTACATCCCTCCAGCCCTGGCTTTTAAAGTGGAAAATTAAAGTAAAGATTTGTAAATGCAAACATGTAGCGTTTACTCTAAATCGCTAAACTCTTCCTCCAATTTACCTCAATGGAATACCCATTCCGCCTGCTGACCATGTGCGCTACCTTGGACTATTCTTGGACAAAAGACTGACCTGGAACCCTCACACACGGCTCAAACGCTCCGACTTCAAAATACGTTTTAGACTTCTCTCCAAACTGTTTGGCAAATGGTCAAAATTATCGCTCTCCAACAAAAGACTCTTTTACATCTCCTTACTGAGACCACTATGGACTTACGGACTGGAACTGTACGGAACTGCCAAGCGTTCTAATCTGAACCGCATCCAAACCATCCAATCCAAAATCCTCCGCCACATTATTAACAGTCCTTTCTATGTATCCAACCTTACCCTCCACACGGATCTCAATATTCCTTTTGTCAACACGCTGGCTAATACCCTTAATAACAGATTCCACAATAAGTTCCTATCACACTCTAATCCTTTAGCCCA
>JAAEAF010007790.1:0-38643 GCA_011037195.1 Triatoma infestans
AGGATCAATTTTATGTGTCTCCATTGTTACATTTCTGAAGTTTTGGAAGACATCAGCCAGTAACAAAACATCTTTTTTTAAATAGATATCACTATACTCTCCTAAGGTAGAGCATTTGAAATGATTCCATACCTTCATAGCGTGGTTGTAGTCTTCTTCATCAATGTTACTGTCCATTAATGTGCTGTAAAATGCCTCTTTCGGTGGTAAATTGTTTTCCTCTAACCTCTCCCAAGAGTTAACGTAATCATATGGGAAAACTCCTTTTCTTAATACAAGCGGTAACTGAGTTTCATTGAAAAATTTTGTTGTTTCTGTGAAACTGTTTTTGGGAAGATATAAAACTAATTGACTTAGACTCTCGGACATAAATCTAAATGAGTCAATGAAACGAAATTTTATTCCATTAATGAATTTGGTGAATTAAATAAAATTTTCCTCTGAGTGGGGTAAAATGTCAATCCTCCCAGGTGCCTTAGCTAATTCTTTGATGATGAGATGTGCGTCATATCCGCTGAGATTATGTATGATAACGGGGACATAGTTGGGTGTCCTACATCTTAAGTTACATTTATTGCATGCGGGTCCCCTATACGTGCCTGAAATATGACAGTGATCATGCACCTTGTGATTATCTTCTGTAAATGCCTGCTTACAGAGATAGCAGATCTTAGCCGCCTTCCATTCTCTCTCTTCTAATTCTTCAATCAGCATTTCTTCATTCATTTTTAAAATCTTGTTAATAGAAACCGATAAGTCTTTGAGATGGTCTAAGAAATATTGGGCTGCATTACTTCCTCTATACAAGAATGGTTCTTTAGTCAACCAAAGATGATCAATTTCATCGCTAGTTTTAACGTATGTACAAAAAGAAAATGGTATATGTTCTTGATATTTCGTTGTGTATGAACTCGCTGGAGAAGGTGTACATGTATGTATTTGATTTAAAATGCACTCGAAATCTGCATAAATCACAAAATTCACTTTTAACTGATGTTCGACGTTTTTGAATTTAATAATGGGCTCATCAGTTGGGAGTTTAACGGCTACTGGATCATTATCATTGCAATATATACCATGCTCAATTAATTTCTCAGCTGCAGTTCTCCCATGCTGATTGTCAAAATGAGTGAAACAACGCTTACATACTTTAATCGCACTATTATGTCTAGTCTTTTGATTACGTACTAATTTCTCAAAGTCCTTAATATATACATAATGGTGTTTTCCACCATCTTCTAAGAGCAAAAGGTCTCGATGGTCTGGCAATTCTTTGTTCGTAACCTTCAATGGATAAATTGCATCCTCTTCATCAAGTGCAAATACATTTATGGAAATACTATTTGCCGTCTCAAATTTCCTAATCTGATGAAGCGGTGTGGGGAAGGCAATACAGGAAAAATCATAATTGTGGGACACATGTTTATATTTACTAACTCGTTGAGGATCTTTATCAACATATTTAGCTAGCACTGCATATCTGAAACAGTGTTCATCATAATTCTCTGGATTTATGCAAGCTTTCTTAACCGCAATCGCGTCAGGAAGTTTTATCTAAGTTGACCCTCCCAATGGTTTGTACATATTTATTCTCAACCTCGCGCCATCAACGCCAACTAGTTGCCAGCCACTTTTTTTTAACTGGCTTTCCTCCATTTCATTTACTAGTTTCTTGAATTCCTGTTCGAGAAACTCATCGAGATCGGTGGTTCTGTAAACAGCTTTGTTGCGAGTTTTAAAAGCGCGATCGCTCTGCTCCCCAGCTACATTTTCAAAGAGACATTCACTACTATGTTAATCTTCAAAGCATGTTTCTTTTCTAACTGAAGTTTAATTAGTTCATACAGACGGCTTTTAATAGAGTGCAGAAATGTAACCAGGTCTTCAAATTCCGTAGAACGCACAAAATAAGATTTTAACCTTCCTAAACACGCTGATTCATATTGTTCGGATTTAAGTTTTAAAAGTTGAATCTTGGGTGGTTCCGGACAGTTTTTCTTTAATGTTTGCTGATGTCTAAGATTTTAACCTTCCTAAACACGCTGATTCATATTGTTCGGATTTAAGTTTTAAAAGTTGAATCTTGGGTGGTTCCGGACAGTTTTTCTTTAATGTTTGCTGATGTCTTTCAATAGAAACATCCTCATCAACTCTTACTTTCTTGAGAGGTGGTTGTGCAACACAAAAAGATTCATGTCTATCTCTATTAAATTTGTTACTAAAAATATTTTTGCATGTTTTGCAAGAGTAACTAACATTACCCTCGCAAAATCTCTCATGCCTTCGAAGATTATTTTTTAAAGTGAAGGACTTAGTACATTTAATGCAGTAGTTGGATGACATTATGAAATCACACGGTTTTACACATAACCCTCACTGACACAGGTCTGAATGAAACAGAACTATTGTGAATTATTATAAGCTTTTTTATTTTTTGGTTAGGGGGATATCCTCTATTTCCACTGAAAACCTTGGCTATTATTTCGTTATCAGACTTATAATTTTTTTTATAAAATTTATTAAGCAAATTCTAACTGAAAAGATTTATTTTTTCCAATACCCTTATAAATAAGGGAAAGCGTAAGAGGTTTGTATTATTGGTTTGTATTATTGAAATAATTTTTTCATCTATCTTTTTTGCGAAAATTTTCGGTAAAAAACATCTCACTTTTCGATTATTCTCTTTTAAAATTACGTAGATACTTTCCCCAAATTTTGTATTTATTTTATTTATACTGATAATGGGGTAGGCTATATTGAGAGTTAAATCTCTCACGGAAAGGTATTGGGTCTCTTCTTCTTCTGCTATTTGGTTTAATAATACCTTTAAATCAGACATCTAAAAACAAGGAAATTAAAAGTAATGCTAATAACTTCTAGTTACTAAAGACTCTGAAAGAGAAAAAATTAAAAAAAACATACAAAATCGTACTAACTGTGATATGGGAGTTTTCTTCAGCAGACACAAAACAGCAAACTCAGTAAAATTCCCAGCTGAAGGTGGTTTATAAACACAATAATATCCCCCCCACCAACTCATATTTAACTTGTGATGGTAAATGATTCTTCATATTTTAACAACCAGTTAGGTAGATGGGCTATAGAATGTTTATGTGTGTGGGAAAATTTTAATATTAGCAATTCCCATTATGGTGAAAGATGCATTTGCACTTTTCAACTAATGCGGAAGTAATGTAATGTATAAACAATGTATGTATGTAGAGGTGTGAACGGTGATGAATAGACACTTCCTACTTTAACTGTAATTCCCCGTTGGGAAAAATTTAATATTAGCAATTCCCATTGCGGTGAAAGATGCATTTGCACTTTTCAACTAATGCGGAAGTAATGCAATGTATAAACAATGTATGTATGTAGAGATGTGAACGGTGATGAATAGACACTTACTACTTTAATTGTAATTCCCATTGTGTAGAACTTATTTACTAAAGATTAAATTGCATTTTCTAGTAATGGTAACCTAGCATTCCAACCGTGACCATAGGCAGCTATGATTTTAATATAAAAAGGTGCATGTTGTTAGTGGTCTAAACTGTGAACAGAGATGAAGCTATGGAGAATGCAATACATTGACCCCACACATACACCTCACACTCCATCGGCACAGCTACGGCGAGGAAAGGCGGAGTGACCACCCCAACTTGATAGAACTTAAATAATACATATTTTTACCAGTAACACTGATGGTCTAGTGGTTAGAGCTGCTGACTTTTGGAGTAAAAGATCGCAGAATCGAAGCTAGGAGTATTTTAAAAAACTTTTTTCTTATATTACCCCCCACCCCCACCCACATGGTGGGGAGGAGGGGATTTGGATCCGACGTTGATGACGTCATGCGCCAGATCTCTCTTTCTCCCTCTACTCTCACTAGTCTTTCTCTTAGTATCCTAGCGATCACTTTCTATTTTACGTAAAGTGCGCGCAGTGGAATGGGGTTTTCATTTATTATACAGTGTTCAGCATATCATCTAGGGATGGCTAATCTCATTCCTAATTCCATTCTCTTAATTCTCTCTTCTTCTTAACATCCATTCTAAAGTGAAGTCATCAATACGTGGGCAAGAGCTTAGAAACCGATATCAATTGGAATTAATTCACACTTGTAAAAAGAAGGTAATGATTTCGCAAATATATATCGCAAATATATTTTATCCTACGAAAACATTGTTACAAAATATACGCGAGAATCAGCTGCATGGCCTCTTAGCCACGCTTAAGGTTGTGTGGACAGTAATCAACCTTTCCATTCATATTTGTTCAACTGTTCCGCCCAGACCATATTTCCATATTGTGTAAATAAGTTCTTATGCCAAATCTTTTCGGTTGTATAGAATTTCCCTGGGAAGATTTAAAATAATTAAATATTACATTTAATTGTCTTAGAAGTATTAACTTTAGGAGCTATTGATTTAATAAACTTTAACAAGGAGTACATAGCTGTTCAACAAAACTTCAATCATGGAAACAACAAAACTTAATTGCGCTTGGCCATATGAAATATGTAATGCCATTCAGGAGTAAAAAATAAATTAAATTTTTTTTTTTAAATTAAATTTTTATCCTGATATGGACGTTAAATTGCGCTAGGATGAAATACGTCGGGAGGACTAAGGTCCTCCCAGACTTTTTGAAGGGTTGCACAATAGAACAGCTTCCCATCTGCCTAAATATCATCTGCTAACAACGCTCATAACGAACAGTGACCTGACGGCCATCTAACTTAAAAAGCCGGCAAAGTAAAAGTAATATAGATATATATGATAAATGGGGACTTAAATATATATAAATAAGATGAAGCATTCCGATACATCAAATGGAGAAGTAGTCAAATTGAATGGAACAATAATCAATACAGTAAATCGAATCAAGTATCTTGGCTCAATTATCAATGAGAACGGCAGCTATGGAGCGATATTTTAGCAATAATAGGAAAAATAATAAAAGTGTTACCCTTGCTAAATTCAGTCCTGTAGAGCCCAGAAATCCTTCCTGATACAAAAAAAATTAATGTTTAAAGCAATCGTCCAATCCGTATCGACAAAAATCTGCGTCACCAACTGCTGTCGTTTGAGATGAACTTCTGTGAAGGCGCTCAGCAAGAAAAATCCCGGAGAGAAATAATTAGAAATGTTATCATTAGAAGATCTATAAATGTGGATGAAAACCTTCTGGAGATAATAGAAAAAAAGAGATTGCGTTGCTTAGGTCATGTCAAGAGAATGACGGACGGTAGGTTACCAAAAATTATTTTGGAATGACAAGTATTAGAAAGAAAAAAAAGAAGATGGGTTGAGAAAAAGAAACCTAAAAGAAAATGGGTTGAGGATGTTCAAGAGAGTTTGACTGGGAAAGTGCTAACCGAAGAATAAGCCTTGGACATATGTGAAAGCTGATTAAACACTGTAGGTTGAGGAGGCTCAGTAATAATGGAATAATCCACATATTTAAAAAATAAATAAATATAATAATTTTTAAATACTTGAATTAATATTTAAATCCTTACTATCAAATCCTAATAAACCGATGTTGCATTTTGATGAAACCCAAGGAATTTTCCAATCCTTTACACAATTTCACGATTTCAAAACTTTTTAATCTTCTGGTGGCTGATCCTTGCTGGGAAATAGGTTACTAGCATGGAAGTTTCTCATCGCTAGTTCTGGCATCCGCTACTAGATCCATTCCTATCTTTAGCTTTCCGCTTTTTCTCTAAATTCGATTCAAAACACAGTTTAAGCTCTTATGATAATCGTAACCTGATCTTTCCGCTATTGATATTAATGAATTAATATTAATAATAACAATTAATATTAGTTATAATAATAATGATAAGTCTGCGAAAAGCCACAAGAGATCGTTGACTCGCGAGAATACGAGTCTGGCTAAGCGCGCGCCGAAGGTGGTGAAAAACAAGGAAAGTAAAGCGAATATTCATGATACTACTGCTGATAATAACAGTAATAATAATAATAAAATTAATAAGGAAGTATCTATGGAAACAGGTGGTGCGAACTTGACTGGTTGGTATAAGCCTACGGACAAAGGTCCCTGCATTCTACATGTAGAAGGTCGGCACGGGAATGTGGGCAACATTCCCATCGAGTCACATTCGGTAAGTAGATACATACAGAGGACAACAGCTATTCAACTGATATAGTTGATATCAGAGCTGGTGGAAAAAACTGAATGAAAATTATAACAGAAACACCTGAAGCGGCTAATTACCTAATTAACTACAGAGGTTTGGAAAAACGAAATTAGAGGGCTTATGTTCCAGAATATCGAATTAATTCGAACGGGGTCATTAGAGGGATGGAAGTATCCTTTTCAGAGGAGGAAATTCTGCATCACCTTCGAAGTGAAATTTCGGGGATAAAGGTAGAAAGAGTACATAAAATAACCGAAAATAGGCCTCTTGAAACTAGTTTCTTGACCTTCAATAGTCAAAAACTTCCGAGGCATGCCACTGTATGGGGCGAGATTCAGAGTGGAACCTATGTTCCTTACAGGAGACCATGCTTGAATTGTCTCCGATATGGACATTCAAGCATCCAGTGTAGAGGGCAGACAAAGTGCAGTAAATGTACGGGTCTGCACAATGCAGATCAGTGCGATACAGAGAAAATAGAGTGCATTAACTGCCATGGGAATCACCTGGTAACGGATGTAAAATGTCCAAAGTACATAGAGGAAAATAAAATAGCTAAGGAAAAAGCAATCTTTGTTGGAGGCTCTTGTTCAGAAATCGCTGAAAGCAACAGTTTGAGGGTCTCACCGAGGAAGAGTTTCCAGCGTTACCAGGTCCCTCAAAGGTACAGCTATCGAAAATGAGTGGAAAAAATCATTTAATTTAAAATTTAGTCCTACTAATATATCAACTGATACCAGAATACAGGAGGAAAGAAAAGAAAGTGTAATCAGTGTAAAAGAGATTCGGCAGACCCTGGGCTAGGTGAGCACCCAGTCATTGAAGCGTTTATAAATAATGTAATTGATGGGATTGGGATGAAACTACTAAATCATTGGAAGTATTAACATCTCAATTTCTGGAAGGTAAAATTCTGGATCACTTGCATCAAAAGCAAAGCGCTCAATTCGGAGTGGAAAGGCCGACTTAGAGCTAACGGAGGTGGGGATGGGAGTTCCTACATAAACCTAGAAAATCTAAATTCATCGTTTTCTATAATCAACCATAAAATCTTTTCTCCATCCTTTATGAATCCTACGATCCCTTCTCTACAACTAAACCTTCAACTGAATGGGATATCTTTTATTAGATCTAGACAAAAGAGTGAATAGAATACTGCTACTCGACTTATGAAAAGAGCTCGGTCCACCCCAAAAACAATTAAAAAATTGATAGTGTTTTAATATTATTTATCAGAGTTGTTTGTGAGTGGTCAATAAAATAGCTAAAAAATAAAAACTATTCTGCTTCAAAATCTAGAAAAACGAGGAAACCTGGAAAAAAAAAAAATCATTCAGAAAAACATTCCACTTTTGGGTCATGCACGATTTCTCCAAACTCGGAATTCCAACAACAAATTTATTTCTCATTAACATTTCACATATAAATTGTTTAATTTATATATTGTGTTCAATGGAAAATGCAGACCAATTTCTAAAACAATTTTTTTTGGTGCCAAACATGTTCGAGAAAGTAAAAAAAACAAAACACAATAAACGATTTTATCTCTGTATATAATGATAAAACAATTTATCGATTATTAATAGCGTATGATAAACTAAAAATTTATATTTTTTTGGACATTGTTTCAGGATAATTATATTAATTTCGTTAGTAGAATAAAATAATTGCCCTTCAGGAAGATAAATAATGAATATCAGATACACATATTCAGACCCGCTTTCATTTGGACATATTGGCAGACAACATAATGGCGCCGTGGAGAATGCCCTGTCGATAAAATCTACATAGAGAGAATGCAATGCTATAATTTAAATAGTCAGCTGTCTACCAAAAAGCCAGACAAAGCGAATGAATTATTGTGACTATAATTCAATCTTTAGTTGAATGACTATCAACTCACGAAATTTGATTATTAAATTTTTTTGGATTTTGTAATATACTGCATATGTATTTTATTATAATGTACGAGTATTTTATTTGTATATATAATTTATATTTGAATTTAAGAAATAAATATTAAATTTTTTTAAATTTAAATTTCCATCGAAAAACTATACTTTCAAAGTCAAATTACAAAATTCAATTCTTTTAAATTGAATGATCTTTCTTTGTTTGTGTGTGTGTGTGTGTGTGTGTGTGTGTGTATGAGAAAGAGAAGAAGGAGAGAGAGAGAGAGCAAGCGAGAAAACAAAATATTTAAATATAAAAAAGACAGCAATAGAGATCACAAATAAATTTATTGCTCTCATCATTTTTTTATCATTTACCCGATAAAATAAAAACCCGAGTCTAATTTCTAATCTAAATTTTACTAAATATTTAGTTGCCTTTTATATTAAATATGAGGAGAGCCCACGCTAAAATTACGAGGAACTTTGAGGGGGGGGAGTAGAGTGGCGCCCCAGGTTTTTCAGAAGATCTAAAAAGAATTTATCATAAAAAAGTTTTAGATATAAATGATAAGTTTTCAAATGCTTCAAATAAGCTTTTAGTAGTTTTCAAATAAGCTCACACAGTTTACAGAAGCCTGTAGTTAAGGTTATGGCCAATACCACAGACTAAATCTATAAAAAAAAGAAACAGTTCAGGAAATTAACATTTCCGTTCAACTGATTTTTTTTATTCACTGAATTTCAGCAACATAATTAATTCTCATTACGATTTTACAGGTGTAAAATTGAACAATATTTTAGAGCATAAGTTCCAGCTTTTTTCTTAACCCTACTTTTCAGGTGTATTGTTGGCGTGTGTTTGTGTGTTTACTGTTTGTGGGTAGCGTAGGCAAACGCGTTTGTGTGTGTGTGTGTGTGTGTGTGTGTGTGTGTGTGTGTGTTAGTGTGTGGTGTGTGTATGTAGGATGTGTTAGATGTTTTATGAAATTGGTCGTCACTAGTTTACAATAATTATATTGATTAGAATTTCTATTTTAGATATAAATAAACGAAACTTATAATTGCATTAAACACACGCAGTTAACTTTTCTTGAAACTAAATTGACTTTTTATAACTAAGCTCAACTGTGTAAATTTAACATCTTTTGAACTAAATAGGCTGATCACCGCTGCTCTTGATGGTAGACTGGCAGAGAGACGTTCAGGTATGCTAGTATAGCGTTTGTGGTTGTAATTAAAGCTGCCCCTTTATATAAGATTTGCTTGCATTCCAAATGAAAATAAAATTTTACCTGTTCTTTGTCTCTGAATAGCAGTTCTAGTCCCCCGGCAGGTACTGACCTCACTCTAGTGCTCTAACTACACTTCAGAATATTTTTTTAAAATACATTCACATTTACCAACAACATTTCCATCACAAAGGACTCATCTGGCACCAGCTGGAAATAAACTAGACCTATTCTTTTGACAGGGCCCACACCACTCAAAAAAATAAAAAAAATAAATATCCAGTACATAATTTTGCCGAAGTATTGAGACAGAAGACGTTGTCAAACAAGTGACGTCACGTTTATTTACCCACTAAACTTTAGTATTTTGCTAATTTAAATAAAAATTCTCAATTAAAGAAAAGACCTCAAAATATTCATTTTCTGTAAAAAAGAAACGCAAAAAAACGCATCAACAATTTGACACAATCGACGTGATAAATCTTCTTGCAAGGTGTGAGAAAATTAGAAATTGCTGTTGAGAAAAAAAAAGAACTGCTAAGCTACTTTTTCTTATTGGGGATCAATGAAAAAGTAAGATTAAAAATGGGCTGCTGATAAATGGGATCGAACTTTGGTCAAAGAGATTTTAAGTTAAATAGATGGCATGATCAATTCTGAAGCAATTTTAAGGAAGAACAAAACGAAAGTAAAGTAATGGCTGTTTTTCAGAAAAGATTTACGTTCAACCAGCCGGGCAGGTGCCGGGATATGGTCCAGACTGGATCCAATTTTTTCCGTCTCTCTCTTTGGAAACAATTTTGGAAGTAGGTCAGTTGTGTTTTTGGGGATGAATTATTGTCTGTAGAGTCAGTGATAATTTATTTATTTATTTTTTTTAATTCCCCGATCGTTATCATGGACTAGGCATTCGTTGTCATAAGACTAATTGGAATTAGTCCTTTCTCCGCCAATCAATCAATCCACAAATACCTGGCTTAAAAAGCCAGGATTTTAAACTATATTACAAATGACTGACTACTGAATCAAGGATCCAAAATATTACTAAAAAGAAAACTACTTGTTTAATACCCCAGCGGTTCCACTTCAAACGTTCACATTCATTCTGATCAAAGTAAACGTTCTACTAAGAAGCAAGGAGACATACATGTATAAAGCAATCAACGTAAAAAAAAATCCGAGAAAATGGAGTTTTATGAGAAAAATCTTGGGAAGCTGACATGAGACGTGTTCTTGTTATTTACTTCTGTCCAGAGTTGATTTATCAAGACAATTTCTAATTTCCTATTTTTGGCCTTTCTATTTTTTATTTCCTCTTGCTGTATCCATTTTATCTGCAAAAATCCATCAGCTCATTTCAAAATTAGGCAAATGTTTCCTTTTGTAGTGTTTCCTTTTTATCTTTAAGGTGCTTCTTTTATTATTATCCTTAGGTAATACATGGACTTTATCGTTTTACTCACTTAAATCATTAGAACAGCACAACAAGAAATTTAAGGAATAATGAATTTTAAAGCAAGTTTTTTACGGAATCATTTAATTTTTCTAAACTTTTTCTAAATAGAACTTCCTTATGTGTATATATTATATAATAGAGGTTTTGTATATATATTACATAATAGAGGTTTTAATAAAGTATCAAGAATAAAAAAGTGTATGGGTTTTTTCGTGCGGCATGTGGGTTTTATGCCTTAATTAAACTCAACTAGAACAATTAAAAAAAAAAATCATTCAACGCGCTCTCTTTAGTCGATGGATTTTTAATTAAATACTAATAATTTTAAATATAAACTAAGCAATAATTATCTACCCCTCTCTAGAGATGCTTTAATCTCTTTATTTTCTTTCTAATTTATTTTTCCACCCATCTTTTAATTAAAAAATAAAACACTTTAATATCTATTTTTCAAGTATTTCTCATTAAAACTATAACGACATTTTTCTTTACAAAAGATTGTGACCACTATAGAAAAGATATCACAACAGTGCGTTGGCTTCCTTGAAATGACTATTAATAATTTTGGAGGATAGTAAGTTATTTTTATTTATTTTTTATTTTTTTTTTGTTAGCAATAAAGAAAATGACAATTAAGATCTGAGCATCGAATCATAGACGGCAACTTCATAAATGGTTTATGGAGAATTGCGAGCTTTATTTATCACTAGAGGATGGAATGTGTAAAGGATAATCAAGGCTTTGTTACACGTGTTGTTGGCGAGATTATCTTGTCAGAAGTCTCCAGAATGCTCCTCGTAAAGTATGTTATCGAAAAAAATGGCAGACCAAAATTGCTTTGAATCATTGTATAATTGAAACAATCACTATCAAATTAGCCACACATAATCTGGGCTCTTTAGCAACCGCATCAAGTCGCCACCAATGAGCCACCACAGCATTACACCCTCAATGTATTGGCGAATGGGCTTCAACTTCGAGTGACAGCTGGTTACTCACCTAGAAGTGATGGGTGAAATTTAATAAAATGTTGACCTTCTTAACACACTATCAACGGATAAACATTGAAATGTAAAGATAGGTGACTACATCAATTTACTTCAACCTTGACTGTTCACTAAGTTAGCCCACTACCGTTAGAACAAGTAAGAGTTCTAATAGTCGCATCATTCTCCAAGCGACTCATAACAGCCTACTCAATCATTGCAGATAGAGTTCATCACGTTACCAACAACCATCACTTATTGCTCGGTCCCTCTATCCTCCATAAAATCTCGTATTATTCGCTAAAATCGACCAGTATAAATTGTTTTTTTTTACACAAACCATTAAATTGTTAGTTTTACACAAAAAGCCCTGTCTATTGTCTATGATTTATAGGTCTAACAATTTGAGCTGGCAGAAACAACTGCTGCATGAAAAATAACAAAAATAAATCATGCATTTGTTGTGACCCATTCACATCGTTTTCTCTTACCGTAATTCTCAAAGTTCTAATTGAAAAAGTTTCTTGTAAGTTAGAATTTCTGCTAAAAGTTTAATTGTTTTCAACATAATATAGTTTGAGGGAACAAAACACATGTCACAGCGTCATGGCATTTTATAGATAAAGGCTAATGTCGCAGGAGCATTCCCACTACCTCTTTAAATGGATTTTTTTCTTCAAAGGAAAAACAAAAGTTGTAGATCTTCATATGAATAGTAAATTTTAAGAAAACCATTAGAGCCATATTGCTAAAATTCGGAAAAACTAAAAAAATTCTGGACAAAGAATAAAAACTGTCAAGAAATACAAATACTTGGTATACTCTTAACCTCCCGTTTATCATTTATCCATAACATGAATGAACAACGAAGATCCTTTGTAGACAAAATTTTAATTTTTCAACTCCATATCGAAGACTATATATGTTATGGATCGCAAGTATGGGGTGTTATCAGAACTTTGATAATTTGGAAAAATTCCAAAGAATCGAAAAACTATTTTCTTTGCCATCCTCTACCCCAAACTATCTACTTCATAAGAAACTTCTATAGATACTCTTTTCCTTTTTACATTACAGCTTCATTTTAGTTACATCACCAAGATTTTCTCTCTTCCTGATTCTCGTCAGTTACATTGGAGATAATTCAAAAAACGGCGTTTTTTAATCACTGGAACTTGCGAAAAAATACTAGGTGGAAGTTGATTTCTCTTTAAATAATTTAACAAGGTGGCCTAATCAGCATTTTGAAGTCTTCAATAAAATGAAAACCTCTTTTCGGGAAGATTCTTTGAAACGAACCAGAGATTTCTTTTATTCAGAACACTATTATTAACCCCAATTTGGGTTAATTATAAGCGAGGATAACATAAACTTCAAATTCGACGATTTAAGGTGGTTGTATAGATGGCGAGGATAATTATTGGCACTGAACAAGGTCCCTTGGTTTGGGAGGGATTCGGAGAATGAAATATGCCCCTTGTGTACTCAGGGTGCTGAATAGGATCTATTCATCTTCCTCTTATCTGTCCATCGTTATCCAATATCTGCACCGAATATTCGGGCCCCAATACATCAACACACCATTTTGCAAATTTACTCTGCTCCGCAAATTGTAAAAATGTGATTTCTTTTGCTAAAAAAAGCTTAGTTTTATAGAGGACTAAAGAAATTAGCGGCTCTTGCTAAACAAAAAGTTATACTCAAATTATTGTAATATCAAAGCAACAACTCTAGCAAGACGGCCTATGCCATGTTGGATCTTTAATATGATTTTCAGTTATGTTCGAATGTATCATTGTTCTTTATAAACAAAGATTATTATTAAACAAATTCTTCAGATTGACCGATTGTCTAAGTGGGTTCAATACCACTTCATAGCATCCAAACGATAAATCAAGCTGTTGTAAATTATTCGTTTTTAAGTCATTTGACCATGCACATACATACATACACACAAAACACACAGAGATGATGATTCCTAAGTGTAAAAATGTAGATCATATTGTGCATGTCTAAGAAATACGAGCCGGCCAGAAATAAACTTAAAAACTTCTTCTTATAAGAAGAATCTTGACCAACAGTGAGTTCAAGAAACTGGAGAAAAGCAAGCTCACTAATAGTGACCAGTTTGCCGAATAATTCATGGGGTTAACTAAACATTTAAAAGTTAGTAATTTTAAATTTGAATAATATTTGCAATTATAATTTACCATTATCATTACTGTTTTCTGTAAAATAATATATATATAGATATATATATGTATGTAAATTTTTGTTTTTCTTTTAAATTTCCTAATTGAATTTATTGATTACATTTAACAAACTAAAATGTAAATTGAAGCATGTGGAAAAATAATTTTCTGACTAAATCAGGAAAAATAGAAAAACATTTTCTAAAAACCAATTTTTCTTATTCTGGGAGCTTACAACATGTATTTCTGTTAAAAAGAAAATTTAGAAAATCTGACACGAATGCAATAGTTTTACTTAAAGCAATAAGACAAAAGAAAAATGATAAATTAGTAATGTAGATACTG
This sequence comes from Triatoma infestans, assembly GCA_011037195.1. Taxonomy (NCBI): domain Eukaryota; kingdom Metazoa; phylum Arthropoda; class Insecta; order Hemiptera; family Reduviidae; genus Triatoma; species Triatoma infestans. The sequence continues at coordinate 14,273 of JAAEAF010007790.1, forward strand.
ATTTTCGACTGATTGGTTACAGCTGAAGAGGATAACAAGGGGCCTAAAAAAAAAACAACTCAAACGGTATTTGGTCATGACAGTTGCAACATGTGAAGAATATGTTTTTACGTTTTTCAACAATCCCAAGAACCCCCCAAAAATTACACTTTTATACGCTAAAAACACACTTTTATAGAATGTTAAATGTTATGACCAATTTATTGCTCTCTTCAGGAGAAAAAAAAAATTGAAAAAGGGATAATAAAATTCTTTTAAAAACAAAACAAATAAAAATCATAACAGACAAAAAATAAAACAAGAATAGCTAAAACTGATTGTTCAATGTTTTATTTTGTTTTGTGTTTGCATTGTATGGTTAAATAAAACCATAAAAAACAAAATATAGTTTTTTTTTAAAAGAACTTTTTCATCATTTTTTCATTTATTACTCCTGAAGAGAACAATAAATTTGTCCAAACATTTAATATTCTATAAAAGTGTGTTTTGTTTAACGCTCCTCGTTATCTCCTTCAATTATAAAATATTCATTTTTTTTTCAATTAATTTTCTATCTCTGGATTTTTGATAAATTTTTAATTGCTACAAAAAATGTTTTCAATGAAATGTTTTCAAATAGCTCAATTAAACAGTTTCAAAATGCTATAAAAACTTCTTAATAACTTTAGCATACGGACGTCATTATAAAATATTTTATTAATGATTCTAAAAACATTATTAAATCGACATGTGTCTTGTATGTTTATTGTAAGTAGAAAGTTAGACTCGATAAAGTAACTGACAGTTTTAACAAAATAGAAATAACAGCTTCTTAATGTGGAGGTTATGAATGTTTCGAGGAGGTGTATGGCATTGACACCGAGGTGTCAACAAGGTACGCAGACAAGGTAGCATTCAAAAAACGATCAAAGGAAGCACTGATAATTGACTCTACAGTGCGGTATGAGAACAATGATAAGCATCAAGCCATGAACGTTCACCTCGAAAAGAAGTCCATTTATGAAAAGTGTATCCCCTACTAGCAAGAAAAATTCAGGGAGTAATTTGGGGAAAGAGAATTTCAGGTCCGTGGACTTTGGTTTGGGTCAAGGGGCTCCATACCAACGATGACCTTGGACTTCTTCAAGGAGGTAGGCATTGATCAGGAGAATTTAGGGAGTATAGGGGAGTCCATAATTATAGATTCTTTGGGGATAATTAGCCATCACATCTATGATTGACGGCGCTGTATGTACTCTCTTCCTAGGCATAGTAGCATGTATCTGTACACGCTTAGACTCGCTTTTCCCCCTTAAAAAATTAGGGCACAAATACATATGCTGCATGCATGACAACGCAGTCTTTTATCTACACACTAAAGCATTTTGTACATGTACATAAGGACTATAAATATTATATTTATGTATATATATATATTTCTATCGTTAAATGTCTGCTTTCAATGTCCTCGTGACTGATGAGTACGCTGTGTGTCCCAGCAACTCAACTCAGTTGAGCAGCCTCACTGACCAAGGTCGTGTATCTCTCTCTAGCCCCGTATTAAGAACAAACCTTGGGTTGTACCCATGGTCGTAAAGTGGACTAATCTCTTCTTCAGGGATCTTGACGTCTCTATGAGTTTCCAAGCCTAAAAACACGATAAACACACCAAAACTAGCTCTTGATGCATGTTCAACTTATTTTGGCAGTTATGACCGGAAAAGGTCTGCAGTGTGAATCAGTTTCAGCAAAAATGGGTTTCACTAATGGGCATTATAAACTCTGAGGCACCAGCTGACCTAAACAGGATGGCATCTGCAAATTCTACAGTAATATGGAGGAGATTCCATTACCGCTTCTGAGCTATCATCCAGAAGAGGTTTTGTAACTCTTCCAAGTGTTGAAGGTGGAAACATTCTTCCTAGAAATCGCTAGATTCTCCGAGAGAAATGCTCTAGGAAGGATTGCTGCCTGCCGGTTCTCTTCCCGGCCGGGTACACAATAGTCCTCTTTAGCTTGCAGTGCACTAGAATTCTTCGCGCAAAAAAAGAAAAACCATTCTAGTTTTCAGCACAGAATATACAAACACATCGGGCTGATAGATACTATGTAGAAAATGGTCAATCATGAGGGTTCAGGGACACACAGAATAGTAAAAAAGGGGAGATTGGGAATGTATCACTAAATAGCTAAGTAATAAAGATCTATCAATAAAACACGCATCCACTCACCACTATTGATTCTATATAGAAACAACTAAAGCAGAACTAAAATTAATCTTCAAGGTCGCAGTGTAACCATTGTTCAGTTATCCATCTAAGGGTTGCCTGTACTTGGTACAATATTTTTTAAAAAGTTCAAACAATTTTTTACAAAGAAGAATATATAAATAAAAAATTGATTCCTCATACTTGTTTATTTTTTTTTTGTAACACAATCGCTACGGTGATATGTTGATTCACTGAGCGCTCGATCAAACTCTCTATAACATCTAAAATCTAACGTTACATAGGTTTCACAGATGACTCTCTACTTCCCTGAAAGAAATTAATAAAAAGAAAAAAGTTTCAAATAAAAGTGATAGTTTTCTATATACAATTGGAAAATTTAAAAAAAAAAAATCTGGTGTGAAACACTCACACAACTTTCCTTACTCCTCTTAATACGTTATAAAATAACAAGTTTTGCTAATTTCTCCTAACAAAAATGTACGGAAGGAAGGACAACTGCCAACCTTCATACAGAGGCAGATACAAAATAATACTGAATATATTTGAATTTTTACGTCTCAATTTCCTCAGAACCAACCAAAAACAATGTTTTTCAGAAAAATGTAACAAATAAAAGTGATAGATTTATATTTGTGCAAATTAATATTTCAAGTTTAAAGGAAATCATTAAATCTAGTCATTTTTGAGAAAATTTAAAAAGAAAAATAAATAAATAAATCTGTAAAATCGCACATCCGGTTAACCGATTTTCTTCAAATTTAGAATTCTATCAACGCTTTCAATGTACACAAGTATAATATAGGTGGCCAGAATAATACATACTCGTACATTGAATGTGTCGAACTAGTAGTTTGGTGGAAAGCTTAACGCTAATGTTTCCCCCAGAAACTCTCCAAAAAAAATCTATTCTTCCGGGAAAATGTTTCAAATTGAACTAATTATATTCAGTGAAGTTCATGGATTTTCCCCGAAACCTTTGTGTCATATGCGGAAACAGTAACTAAACAAAAACGAAAATTGAGCTTTCTGCGATTTTTCGTTTTTGAGATATTTTGTACACAAAAATACAAACATGCACTTACACACACACACACACACACACACACACACACAAACATACATATGTATGTATATATATATATATATATGTTTACAGATGCAGACGATCGCAATATTTCCTCATACTAGGAATAAGAGAAAGTAAGAAGTATTTAATATTTAAATACGATTGAATCTTTTTTCCGAAAAAATTAAAAATGGAGCTTTGGGGAAGGGATGAGGCTTTTCTTCTCTCTGAAAAGAAAAGAAGGCCGTTTTTATTAAGAGATTCTCCCAATGTTAATAAATTTAACAAAACGAGATATTTAGTAATAAATTTAGAAAATTGATCAATAATAAGAATGTATATTGCAGTAAAGGAAGTCGTGTGAGCACTTCATATCAGTCTTTTTTTAAAAAAGGTAAATATGCTTGATATGATTAAAGCAATTCCATAAAAGATAAAAGAAAAATCAAAATCCTAAATCATTCTGGAACTTATACTTGTGACAGTTTGACCTAACTTAATTGATCGCCTTAATGGACAGTTATTTCAAGACTTGAACGTTTAATTGGATGGATTTTCTTTATTGTCACATGAATCATAATTCCCATACAATATAATGACCTATTTCTAATGTTTTTTTTTGTTTTGTTTTTTCCGGCGTCATTAGCGCCTCTAGTCTTTAAATCTTTCTCGTTCTATGGCCACTCGAACTGGGATGGTACATGCTAACCTGTGTGACTTCCACGCACAACACCTTGCTCAGCAAGGCAGGATGGAGCCATAGGTGTTCGAAGATCTATCCACACAACATCCCCTCTTATATCATCGATCTAATCGACAAGGGGGAGTGTGGGTTTATTGTTTGTGCCACCCTTATATTATTAACAACTGGGGTAGATTTCTAACGTCAGAAACCTATTTCTAATGTAATATCGTAAAACTATATTTTATGTATGACCTACATTTCAAGTATACTCTATTTTTATTCTAATTTCAAGGTAGCGGAGGAGTAGATAAGAATTGCAAACAATTCGGTCAATAGTGATAAACCAACATTTTATTCACACATTTATGCACACATACTGAAACAACCAACCTATATGACAAAAGTGGGATTTACAAACTCTCTTGCCCCGAATGCAATTGCACGTACATAGGCCAGACCGGGAGACGTCTCAAAGACAGGTATAAAGAACACCTACGCTCATACAAATACAACAAACCGACTCCACTTATGCTAACCACCTTACAAACAACAACCACGAACCACAAAGTATAGACAAAACAATGGTCCTATTACACCAAGGCACAAAAGGAAGACGAATGGACATTCTAGAAAAAATAGAAATATACAAACACAAGACTATCCACAAAAACATAATGAATGACCAAATAAACTATAATTCAGACACACTCTTTAAGGTCATTCCCTACACATAACTATATTACAAACATACCACCAACTAGTATACAACACATATCTATGCATATATATACACATACCCACCCATACATAAAAAAAGAAAATGTTGCATCATGCATGAACCTCTTATTAAATTCTAACCTGTGGAACCAAATTTTCTAATTTCCCTGATTAAAATACAGATTATTTTGCATGATGCTTTTAAATTCTCCTACCGTGCCCTATTCTTAACAAATGTCTTAACCTTATCTCTCTAAACATATTCTTACTATAAATTTAAACATAAATTAATATCATTTAAAAACAAGCATGATAAATAAAAACGAATACATTTGATTTCCTCTAATATTTATTTTAACTCTTCTCCAATTTGCCGTTTGCTGCCAACCTTCTTACATATCAATTTACTTACATAATATCTTGTATTAACCCTGCTTGTATTTCACATTTATGTATTACTTGTACAAGCTTTTGACTGTCCATAAACTTTGTATCGCCTTTCTTCAAACCTGATCTATTCCTATTAGTACAGTATACTCCTGAAATAACTTATCGCCCCCCCCCCTAATAAAAATAACTTGATAAGACACTGAGCATACTTTACAACACTATTAAAAATTTAGTTATGGAGTATTCTGCAAAACAGTAAACAAATTTATTATACACTATTTTTCTAATGTCTAATCATAACTTACAATAATTCCATTTTGCCCATTAATCACATACACATAGTAACATAACCTTATAACCTCCCCACATAATTATATACAACCAACAAGTGTGAGTAACAAGTAACGAAACATTGCGTTGAAGTGAACTCTCTACACGAACTTGGTGAATTTGCTCTGACGATGGATGAAAATCCGAAACCGGTCAGCAAGAAAATAAATATGCATGCTACGATGGATAAAATACCAGATCTTATCCAGCATTGCGGATCCATCCACATATTCAACAGCATTTCATTAGTCAATAATAATCATGAAGGTAGAGTGGAATACTTTTCTTTATACAAATTCAATAACACATGTTTCTCAGAAGAGCGATTCACACATCGTATATATAATAGGATGGTGTTTTTAGTAAAATGTCTCACACTAACCGGGGGTGGAAGAAAGGAATGAAAAGAAAAGGCGTATCCTGAGGATTGATGTACACAAGGAAATAAAAAGTGTGGGATATTGTGACACTTGTGTGTTCAGAATCTGTAAGTAATGTCGTTCTATCAAAAATCATATCTAGTAGACGCTGACAGAACACAAAAGTGGAGTTCAATATTTCTCACTTTCCACTAGTAATTTCTTGGAATCCATTTTTTTTTTTTCACAATCGTAGAGACAGGCAATATAACAACAATATTTGAATATGTAGATACTGTCATCAGAAATACCCAAAATACTTTCTACACAATAGATCATTGAATGCAAATATTTTGTGAATTGCTAGACCTTTGAAAGTGAAAGATTGTAAATAGTGAGAGACCCTTTCGAGAACACTTAAATTGCACCAAAGTAAAATTGTACTCCTTTGAATTGTAATGAAACACTCACACGACAGTCTCTTACTGTAATAAACCAATATAATAGAAAAGTTCTTTTTAAAATTGTTATATATAACAAACGTTTAGATTGGCTTGCCAAAAAAAAAGTGGTGTTATCATTATATACGAGTGTAAATTATATGGGAGCGTCCTCTGTCGTAACTAAAGCTGCAGTTTAAATTTTAATAAAAGTCACACGTTCCAAGACCACCCCTAAAATCAGTTTTATTCAGTTAAAAATATTTTAAATAAATAATTATTTTAACCCCCTAGTTAAAATGCAGCAAGCGTTCCAAGTTGCCACGTTTTGAGAAAGCTGTTGTCACGTTTTGAGAAAGTTGTTGTCACGTTTTGAGAAAGTTGTTGTCACGTTTTCAGGAAAATTCCAAAAAAAAAAGTTACATTTTCAGTTAACCGATTTTCTTCAAATTTGGAATTCTATCAATGATTCTAATGTGTAATAATATTATGTACATGGCAAAACTATAAATTTTACTGAAATGGTATTTTGGAGGAAAACATGACCTTGGCCGCTGTTTTCTCAGAAATCCCCCCAAAAAAATCAATTTTCTCGGAAAAATGCTTCAATGAAAAGTGGTAGTTACTTACATATATATAAATAGATAATATACAAAGTTTAAAGAAAATCGTTGAAGCTGTTTTCGAGAAAATAACAAAAAATTATAAAAGTGGCACTTCCGGTGGATGGATTTTCAATGAGGAATGAGTGTCAGCCGCGGTGGTAGTACCTGAATGGAATATCAAGTTTTAGCTTATTGCGCTTTTTTTTTTCTTTTTTAAACAAACACATACACACAAACACACACACCAGTGAAATTCCCGATGATTCAAACACAATTTCGAAAAATCGTCACGAACGCTAAACTATTTTTTACTCGGAGTAAGAGAAAGTAAAAATCAATGTGAACCAATGAGCATCAAATTAAGTATTTTTTTTCACTAGCATGATACTGGTGGTAGAGTTGTACATGAAACTAGAGCAATTTTTTTTTATGCGCATCGAAAACTTAGGTGATTTTCACCGAAGTAGTTATTTAGGACCACTCGAGCTGGGATGGCGCCTTTCTTTTTCCCCACGATATCCATCGCAGGTTCCATTAGAAGTAGCATTAAACCAGAGGATACTGCAGCATGGCTGCCATCTCCTCCTCACTTTAGCCATCGAAGTTATGTTTCAAGAACCCGGACTAGCCTTTTTAAAAAGTTTTATTTGACATGAAGTTACAATAATAGTTTAACACAATGCACAAGTTACTATAATGCACTGAATATATATAAGAACTTAGATGCGAACAGTACGGTGGCGAGCTGAGGACTGACTGCCTGCTGGCCGGTGGGGGTATTTATATCCTGTAGGCTGCTGCTGACGTAGCACTGGTAATTTTCCTATAGATGTGTCATAACTCCTCCCTCCTTAAGTTTGGAGCTCCGGCGACAATTGGCAAGGAATTCCAGGGTAGATCTGTCGAGATGTAGGTTGTAGCTGGTCTCCTTCTGCTGAGCCTGAATTTGCCTTCTTTCTGAGGACATAGAAAACATACAGGAGGAGCGACAGTAGTAGAAGTATTGGAAGGATAACAAGATAATAGAGATGCGTCGCGTCACTGGGTACGTCCTCTGGCAGTTCCAGTGGGTCCATTTTTAAATTGATCCTGTGGAGGTCCTCGAAGGATATGTTCCTGTTGATGTGTGAGAACACTTGCGCGGTGATTGCGATGCTCCTTGAATCCCTGTATATAGGTGTGGCTTTGCTGTTTAGTAAAGTTTCATCTCTGTTTACTTTTATAAGGCTAGTGTTGGTTAGAAATATGGTTGGTACGAAGGACTGAACACGATGGCGAGGAAAGTCCTTAGCTGCAAAGAAGAGAACTCGGGCCTCGTGCTGACTGCCGGCATTGACGGCCAATCGTACGAGGCACTGAAGAGGGAGGGGTACCAGATTAGGTACCGTTTTGGTAAACTCCCTGTTAGAGGACTTAGGAAGTCCGAGGATGAGCCGGGCACGAAAGAGCATCAAGCTCCTTCGCCCTCCACCCTAGATGAAGTAACACCGCGGGAGGATCGCCCCCCGGAGGAGGCTCAACGAAGGGAGAGCCTTTCGAAGGAGGAGGAGGAGCAGGAGCAGATGCTCCTGGAGGAGGAGGGGGATCCTCCTCTCACCCCTCCATGAACAGTCATGCTTTGGGACTGAGCACCGGGGTAGCCCAGGTGAACCTGCACCACGCTAAGGGGGCATTAGCCAACATAGCAAGGTTGTTCACTAAGCGGCTACTAGGACTGGTGCTGATTCAAGAACCTTGGACAGTCGGGGGACAGATCTGCGGGCTGTCAGGTAAGGATGGCAAGGTAATTTGGGATGCAAAAAGTGGCAAACCTAGGGCCTGCATCCTGATCAGGAACAATATTAATTATACTTGTCTTTCAGAATTTACGACGCGGGACTTAGTGCCTATTTTGGCCAATCTGCAATATGGAGGCAATCACCGCGCCGTTGTAGTGGCATCCAGCTATTTCGCTGGGGACAGGGCTGATGTACCGCCAGCGGAGGTGCAGGAGCTGGTGGCGTTCTGTCAAGAGCGGAAGCTGCCACTCCTCATCGGATGTGATGCCAACGCCCACAACAGAGTATGGGGCAGCAGCGATAACAACAGGAGAGGTGAGTACCTCTTAAAATTTATCCTTCAATATAATCTAGACATTTTTAATGTGGGGGCTGCGCCCACCTTTGTAACTAGAGTTAGGAGGGAAGTTCTCGATCTTAGGATAGGTAGTCAGAGTATCGGGCAATTCGTTCGGAACTGGAAGGTCTCGAACGAGCCCTCCCTTTCAGACCATAGGGTCATTATGTTTGGTCTAGAGGGGCTCGGTGACGGGGAGACTTTTTGGAGGAACCCCAGACGTACAAATTGGGACGAATTTAAAACCAATTTAGGGTGTGCTCTTAGCCGTATAGGCACTGTGAAGGGTCCACAGTGCCGGCTGGAGCTGGAACATTATTTGGATGAGGTTAAGGGGGCACTCATAGGCGCCTTTGAGGATAGCTGCCCCACTAGCAGGTTACATCACAGTAGGGATGCTCCTTGGTGGAGCAAGGACTTGGCGAAGCTGAGGTCTCGAGTGCGAATGCTCTATAACAGAGCAAAACGCATGGGAGACTGGCAGAGCTACACCGTGGAGCTGACAACCTACAATAAGGAAATAAGGAAAGCCAAGAGAAATAGCTTCAGGAAATTTTGTGGTGAGATTGACTTCCTGCCGGTGGCGGCCAGACTGCACAAAGCAATGGCCAAGCATGGCATGGGAGCTCATATGTCGCTCAGAAATCCTGATGGCAGCTATACGCAAGATGGAGAGCAAAGGGCTCATCTCCTGCTGGATACTCACTTCCCGGGGAGTTTACCGTGGGAGGATGTTTTGGAAGTAATGGAACCGGGCATGCCCGGCAGGGTGGATTGGGATGTAGCCAAAGCCATCTGTACTCCTTCGAGGCTGGAATGGGCAATTGGCTCGTTCTTGCCATACAAGTCACCGGGGGTGGATGGAGTCTTTCCCGCCCTTATGCAGAGGGGCATAAGGGAGATCCTACCAAACCTGGTTCGAATAACTAGAAGCAGTTTGGCACTCGGGTATATACCGAGACCATGGAGAAGGGCAAGGGTGGTGTTTATCCCGAAAGCAGGGAACAAGGACTCTACCCTGCCCAAATCCTTTAGGCCTATCTGCCTTACGTCCTTTCTTCTTAAGGCAATGGAGAAGGACTTGGATAGTTATATAAGAACGGAGATTCTGGAGAGGGTGCCTTTGCACCCGCGACAGCATGCATACCGAGCGGGAAGATCAACGGATACCGCTCTGTATGAGCTGACGAGTGCTATCCAGAAATCTCTAGATGTCAAGGAGACGGCCATCTGTGTCTTTCTTGACATAGCGGGGGCCTTTGATAACACCTCCCATGAGGCCGTCAGTAGGGCCCTAATTAAAAGGGGGATTGACGGCACCATGGTGAGGTGGGTGAATGAGATGTTGTCCACACGAACAGTGGAGACGATGGTGGGCCAACAAACCATTAGAGTCAGTACGACCAGGGGTTGTCCTCAAGGGGGGGTTTTGTCACCCCTAATATGGAGTTTGGTAGTAGACGAACTCCTCTGCAAACTGGCGGATCTCGACATCTCCTGTCAGGGGTATGCCGATGATATCGTCATAATTGCTAGGGGTAAGTTCGAGGATACCCTCTGTGAAATACTACAGAGGGGTCTAGACATCACTAATAGATGGTGCCTTTCTGTGGGGTTGGGTATTAACCCAGCGAAAACTACGGTAGTTCCTTTTACAACCGTTCCTTTTACCACATCTGAAAAGTATCCAGTTAGCTGGATATCTAGAGTGGAAGAAGGAGGTTAAATATCTTGGGGTAACTCTGGATAGTAAGCTTCTATGGAATAGGCATGTTGAAATAACTGCCAGTAAAGCTACTCGCGCTCTCATGGTGTGCAGGAGGGTGGCGGGCAAGTCCTGGGGATGCCCTCCTCGAATTCTTATTTGGATGTACACTATGATGGTGAGACCTATTATCACCTATGGCGCAGTAGCGTGGTACAGCAGAGCAAAGCTCGAGAAGGTCAAGAAGACTCTTGACAAAGTACAGCGCCTTGCGTGCCTATGCACGACGGGAGCTATGAGGACGTGCCCTACAGCCGGGATTGAGGTTATTCTCAATCTCACACCGCTCCACCTAGTGGTGGAGCGAGCGGCGAAGGGAGCCCTCCTCAGAATCTCTAGGGAGGGCATGGGGAGATGTGGCCTGGGGGGTGGGAGGCGAATGCCTCCTTCTGCAGGCTCCCTCCCCTGGGACTTTCCTAGAGATAGCATGACTAAGAAATATAGCTTCGTTAGGAATTTTTCTACGAAGCTAAGTACGAAAGGAGAGTGGAGCGATGGATCCGCCCTGGACAGTATTAGCAAGCATGCCATTAAGTGGTACACAGATGGGTCTAAGACCCTCGAAGGAACCGGGGCAGGGGTGTTTGGGCCTAGAATCAAACACTCAGAACCCATGGGCAAGTTTCCTAGCATCTTCCAGGCGGAAATCTACGCTATTGGAAGGTGCGCTCAGTTGAACCTTGATCGGGGATATCGGAATCAGGAGATAGTTATCCTATCCGACAGTCAGGCGGCCATTAAAGCACTGAGCTCTTACGTACTCAGTTCTAAAATGGTATGGGATTGCCTAGGCAAACTTAATGAACGAGGCAGGAGCAATAAAGTTACCCTGCATTGGGTGCCGGGACATGTCGGCGTGGAAGGTAATGAGGCAGCTGACGCCCTGGCAAAGGAAGGCGCTGTATCTCCTCTTATTGGGCCAGAGCCCTTTTGTGGAGTCAGTGACCAAGTATTTCTAGAAGAAATCAAGAAGGAGGAGGTGGCTAAAAGAGCTCGTCTCTGGAACACCATCCCGGGACTGAGGCAGGCCAAGGTCTGTCTGGGCGGTTATAACCAGGAAAGCTCGAAAGCCTTCATCAGTCTGAGTAAGAATAGGATCCGTATTCTTACGGGATTCCTTACGGGGCATTGCAGACTCAGGGGGCACCTGAGAAAGCTTGGCCTAGTAGGTGACGGCATATGCAGATTCTGTGGAGAGGCGGAGGAAACTCCGATACATCTCCTCACGGACTGTGATGCCGTCATTCAAAGAAGATTTAGTAGTCTGGGCCGTTACCAGATAGGGGAGGAATAAATATCTACCCTAGAACCTTCCAGGATCCTGAGATTCCTCAGGGAGTTAAACCTGGAGAGGGTGCTATAGATGAGCTAGCTCATCTTAGGCACCAGAGGGGGGTACAGTAGATAAAAAAAAATGGTCGCGATACAGAACCCTTGGAAAAAAAAAAAAAAAAAAAATAATCATATTTAAAGTGTTTTAAATATTTATTTCCAATTGTGTTGTATGAAGGACAAACAAAAAATATGTGATCCAAACTTTCATAGCATTCTAACCATAAGGGGCATTTATCTTCTGTATTGATTCCACCGCGTGGGAGTCCAGTACGCTAACCACTAGCTATTCCCTTGCCCTAACTGAACTTCTTCAGGCTAGTGTCGCCCTTAATGACCGGAAGAAGTCCATTGCAATGTAGGCGAAACCTTTATAACAAACCACTTACCTGATCTCAACCACAAATCTTAAGTATTTTCCATGAGAATGGCCATGGAATCTTCTTCTCCTTCTATTTTGTCTTAAGCTCTTATGCCCTTTCAGCGTCGAGCTATAGATGACCTACGCCTTCAACCATTGGATATAGTCACGTAATCTTAAAAGATTATATACAAAAAATTCAAGGATTTGCCGTGTACGCTTCGTACAAATAAATCAGCTTCGAAGGGCAGAAAAACAAATGTTCATCGAATGCACATTCAATGCTGAAGAAAATTATGCATATTCCAAGGGAAAAGCAAAATAGACATACTGAGGATAGAAGATGGATACAAGATAACACGAATGAAAGCGCCATAATGGTGGTCAAGCAAGCTATCGAGTTGAATGGATAATATTTTTGAAGGAGGCCAAATCTTGGACAGGGATGTCGGCCGAGGCTGGCAGTACTCTGAAAATGCCCAAAGCGACAATAACCACAGATGTTGACCCACGTTAAAAAAATAATATAAAACTAGTGTTTTAAATAAAAAATTGTAATGTTTCTTTTATCCTTATAAAAATAAATCCTTAAAAAAGGAAATTCTAGAGACAATAAGTTCCAATATATAAACTGGGTTTTCCCAAATGTTATTTTACCAGCGTAAAGTAAATACTTGACAATAAATACTATTCACAATGTTTATCTTAGAAACGTGCATCGGAAAATAATTTATTCTTCTATAGATGGAAGGATCAAACACTGCCGCACACAAACAACATTATATATTTACTTTCTCTTGTTTAGAGGTTCTGGAATCTGAAAAAAGCTGTTTTTCAAATTGGTCCATATACATACGCACCCAATGAGCAAGCGACATCACTTTTACTTGAAGATAAAAAGTAATTTTCAGCACTTTTTCTGTGCCCCCTCCCGCTTTAAGCTTGTCGGGAATTGACGGATTCTGCAACTATGTTTCTTATTTCGTACGTAACATAGTTTTTTTTGTTTACAAATTTGAAAACTACAATTTTTCTTTTTCATGAAAAATGATACCAAATTCAATCTGATTGGTTTAATGTTGCCCATAGTACTTTCAATTATTTAAATTAATAAATAATTTATTTTGATTTCTAAAACATTTAATTATTAATTTTAAAAAATCTAGGGTGAAACACTCATACGACCTTCTTTTACTGCAGTTAATGAAAACAAATTTTCTATAAACTATAATTTTACTTTCTCTTACTCCTAGTAAGAGAAAATATTGAAATCATATCAAATTTTCGATGTCGAGTTTTCACCAGAAAAATTTCTGTTTTGAAGTCCCATGAGTCCAAAAAAGTGGTTTTTAGGAAATGGTGTGTGTGTGTGTGTGTGTGTGTGTGTGTGTGTGTGTGTGGTGTGTATGTGTATGTACTCGTATGTATGTATGTATGTAAACAGCATATCCAAAAAACGAAAAATTGCATTAAGTTCAACAAAACATTCCCTTTTGGTATCACCATTGGATCCGACAGTATGTTTGTTATCTGTCAAAAATCTTCAACCGAAAGTACCCCTTCATAAATGTTTTTCTTCACTTTTTTGCAATTTTATTCGAAAATGGCTCCAAGATTTTCTTTAAACTTGGTTTATCAACTACACTTGCAAAGATATGCAATGTTTATATGAAACATTTCTACGGAAAAATGCATTTAAATGCATTTTTGAGGGAGTGGTGGGGTTAGATTGTGCTATTTCAGTTTATTACACAATTCTATCATCTAATTAATATTAATTAGAATTAATATTATATTAATTGATATTAATATTTGATATTTGTTTATATAACGAGTTTGAAGAAAAACAGATGAACGAAAGTGCTTTTTTACTGAAAAGTATTTTTCAGGTTTTTGCTATTTTTCTAAAACAGCTTCAACGATTTTTTTTTAGATTAAATATGTGAACTTCGTATAAAAAGCTACAACTTCTATTTGAAAGATTTCTACGGGTAAACTCATAAGGGTGCTTTTGGGGGGATGGGGAAGATTATGTTCTCCTCTAAAGTGCTATCATAGTTGATTACACAATACTACCACCTAAGAAAATTAATTAGGAATAAATAGATTGCCAAACTTCCGACTTTTAAGGAAGTGTAGCAAACCGGAAGTGCGTTTTTACTGACCAGTATTTTCAGTTTTTGCGATTTTCTCCATAAAAATTACCGACGAATTTCATACATTTGACTATAAAGTTTGTCAATTACAATTTTGAAAACGGGTGTCAGAGAAAGTTGTGTGTTGTTGTTTTTCATACCAGATTTTTCACTGAAATGTTTGTCTTCAGTTTTATATCAATAGGAGAATATAAACAGAATAAAATGCATTTTCTTTCGCGGAAAGCCTAATCTCCACTCACCCTTCAAAACATTTTAAAATGAACATTCTCTGAACAAAGTTTCAAAAAAAAGTGATAGATCTCTATATTCACAGATAGTGTACCAAATTTAATGCAATTCGTTGGTGTTTTTATGGAGAAAACCCTGAAAACTGAAAAAGTAGTTCAGTAGAAACGTTCATCCGGTTAACCGAATTTCATCAAAGTTGAAATATTGGCAACATATTTAATTCTATTTAACTTTATTTATAAGACATAATTATAATAATCAATTGTAATAGCACTTTAGACATAAACTTTGAAGTAAAAAATAAAAACCGGATGTGAAACACTCACCTGACTTTTTCTTACTACAATTTACTTAGTCATCATTGAAAAATGTTCTTCAAACTTTTCTATTATACTAAATTTGTCTGTAATGTTAATGACTGGGTGAATAAAGACTTTTTTTTTAGAAAAGCCACTTCATCCCTCCCCAAAACCGGAAACAAACTGTTGAATAAATTTAAACTTCCGGTTAACCGATTTCAGTTTCAACTATAGTTTTAGAAACATATTGAATTCAAATTTTCAAATTAATATTATATAGATGGTAGGTTCAAGTAATAAATTAAAATAGCACTTTAGAGGAAAGCATTACAACAACCACACCTAAAATCCCGGAAAAATGTTTAAACTAAAAGCTATAACCCTTTATGTGTATAGTTAGTGTAACAAGTTAAAAAAAAAAAAAAAAAATATCACTGGAGCCGTTTCGGCGAAAATTGCAAAAAAATCCAATCAGTAATGTGGTATTTTCGGTTGAAAAATTTGACAAAAACATCGTATTACCAGGTCACCGAGTAATGCTTAAGCGAAATATCAACTTTGAATTTTCTCCAATTTTCCGTTTTTCAGTTACACACACACACACAAACACCTCATAAATATACACACACAGAACAATATCTAAAAACTATGTTTTTTTTTTTGCAAAAGGGATCAAAATCAATCTCAAAATCAAAAAGTTTATTTCCGGTGAAAATTCGATATCGAAAATTTGACACGATTATAATACTTTCTCTAAACAGCCGAAAAAAAAAAAAATACATTCAGCAAACAGGAATAATTTCTTTAGCTGATATCAACAGTGTGCAGAAAACTTCAGTCTGATTTTCAATTTGTAAGAAAAACACCTATAAATTATTGCAACATAATTATTGCTGTTGAATAATATGTAGTTGGATCTGCAATGCTGGGGATATCATCTATGGTTTTATCCGTCGTAGTATGGCACGTTAATGTTGTTCCTGACCGGTTTCGGATTCTCATCTATCGTCAGAGTAAGGTTTTTTTTACTCAATTCGTGGGAGAGATGACTTCAACTAGATATTGATTATTGATAAAATTGGCGCTTGATATAAACATCTAGTTGGAGTCATCTCTCTACACGAATTGATCTAAAAACTTATTCCGATGATGGATGAGAACCGATTAGGAACAACAATAAAATGCATACTATTACGGATAAAATCATAGATTTCAGAGAGTTAGAACTGTTTTAGTTCTATTTACTTAATTTAAAAAACTTTTATTTTATTTTATTTGTTTACTGTATAATATTCAACATTTTTAATCTTCAGGAATACTCTCATATTTATTTTTGTGACAGGCCTTTTTAGAAATGCCACAAATATAAGCAGGTTCATTGTTGTTTTTTGTTTGTTTTTTTAATCTAGAACAAACATGTTCCAGAGAAAAAATGAATGTCATCGATAACGTTTTATCTAATTACATGTGTATTCCTAGTATTTTTATTTTTTAATAATTCCATATTCCTACAGATTGCAGGCCCTACATAATTTCCAGTGAAATTATCAAAAAATTAAGTAAAAAAAAATTCTGATCTTATGCGTCCGAATGCTGAATCCTTAATTGTGGCAATAACTTAGAAGGAAGTGGGCACAATATGGGATTTAAAACACTTGACATTAAAATACGCTTTACTTGGTTGACTGAATCAGCGTAGAACGTCTTCTAAAAATAAATACTTAAAAATTAAAGATAAATGATCCTTATGAAAAGACGCAAGGCCACAATGTAAACTATCGTTATAATAGAGGATTAATTCCGTCAAAAGGGATGTCTAATAGAAAGTTCCTTAAGGGGGTCAGTAAAGCCTGATGCCTGGATTGTAGTCTCGTCAGGATATATGAATGAAATGATTGAATGAAATCAATTTAAATTAGACAACATTTTTATTGCTTAGTTCATTAATTATTTTATTACTATTATTTTATGTTAAATTTGGTGCATTAAGTGAACAAGAACAAATTTCGAATTTGATTAAATATTCTCGATAATAATTGGGAGGATTATTCAAGATTGAGCTTCAAAGAGCTCAATTTTAATTTAGAGAAATGTATAAATACAACTATATATACATTAAATTAAGTATAAAGTTAAATATAGAGTTCCATTCCTAACTTCATAAATTTAATTACTACTTCTTAACTTTCTAAATTCCGTACGTCTTAATTGGACTTATTTCTTGGCGAATTCAAAAATTGAATTAAGAAAATTCATTACTTTTGTAACATTGTTGAAAACTGTCGAATTTTATTTTTATTAAGGATTTGAAAAAAATATTTTCGAGTTGAGAACATAAATAAACAAAAAATATAAGAAAATAAATTTTGTAATTAATACAATCGTTTTAAAAAAAATTATTAATTTCATAAGTACCTGACGAGACGAGTTTAAACTTAGTTTTTTCAAACTAATACAGTACCACCACCATACAGTAGGGCAGTCTCGTTGTATACTGAACCAACTAGAGCTTTCTGTTACACAGAAAGGGATGCTGTTAACTAGGAAGAGGGTTGAAATTTCCCTTTTCTCGCCGTTAGATTTCCCTATATTCATTCTAAATTTCCCTATTTTACGATAATATGGTATTTTGTTTATTTATTATTTTTTTTATATTGGGAATTTATAATTTGAAATGTATCTTGGAGAGAATAATCAAATTATTGATTTTTTTTGTTCATACTTTGATACTTAAGGAATATTCTTCTCGACCGTTCTTATATGAAGGAAAAGGATTGTGAGATTCGGTCTTTTTAAAAAATACAAAAAAAAATCCTAAATTCTTGCCAACGTTTCGACAAATATATTGTCTTTTTCAAGGCATAAAAAAAACTTAAATAATCTTCAAAACATAACAAATTTAAAAAAATGAAATAATTTTTTTGTTGTTCACTATTCTCTGTGGTGTTGAGGTGTTCTCAACTTTTTATTTTTCAAATATACATATAAGTTTTAAATTTGTTATGTTTTGAAGATTATTTAACAGTTTTTTTTTATGCCTTGAAAAAGACAATATATTTGTCGAAACGTTGGCAAGAATTTAAATTTTTTTTTATTTTTTAAAAAGACCGAATCTCACAATCCTTTTCCTTTGATACTTAATTTTACTTTTGCATCCATTATGCGATTCTAAACAATCAATTCTAAAAAATTATAAACAATTTTAGTAAATGATTACTAATAGAAATAAACTAATTAAATTATATAGTAAATTAATGTTGGCATTAATTTGCCGTAAATTTAAGAGTTATCGCTAGATCTATTAACACCAAATCTAATTCTATTAATTACTTTTTGTCGTTGGTTCCGCAGAGCTTTCAATTAGGTTTATAGCGTGCCTTAAGCATTCATCAGGTGTTCCATTCTTTCTTCTTTTTTTTTTAAGATTATAAATTCTGCTTTGTAGACCCTTATAAATTAAATTGTTTTCTGAAATTTAATTGTTACTTGCTTTTTATTTAAAAAATAAAAGAAAATGGATATTTCTAGAATAGTAAGTACCGATAGTATTCGTTTCAAATTTCTTAAATAAAGTTTTCACCGGAAACCTTATTCATACTAGGATACAAACTTGCGTGACTTTTACCAATGGTTCCTATCTAGTGATCATGTTTTAGATAATCGCTACAGAAAGAACTAAATATAGTGTATCACAGAAACTTTTGCCATTCGATTTTAAATGGATTTAGACGACATTTCATAGTATGAAAGAGTTGTGAGAGAGCAACCTATTCCAGTCTTCACCTGTTGAACTGTCACAAGGTCAAGAACGGTTTATGTTTTTATATATATATATATTGATTATATGTAATTTAAAATCTAATGAATATTATGAACTTATAGAGAAACTGACATTGCACAATACGCTTAAATCCCCAGCTCCCTGCCTTTAATACCGGGAATAATGTATACGTTAAGTTTGTAGTGAGTATATTTTTACTGGAATCCTGTTATTATAATCACCTATATTGTTATTAATATTCTATTACTTTCAAACACAGTCGGTTATTGTTTCAAAATCGCGAAATCTCTTTATAAAATTGATTAAAATGTAATCCACTCATTTTAATCAAACTTCATTATTTTGTTTTAATATGTGATAAATATACTTTAGGAAACCAGAGATGTGATTTCCTAATATTTCTTTGTACCAAGTAACAATTTTCTGGAAACTTAATTTTTAATCAGAGCGCACCACTTGATTTGTCTGCTAAACCTAATAATCTCTTCCTTGAATTATACATAATCTTTAAAAACTAAACCTTAGCCTTAGAAGGTCAATGCTTTCCCGAAGGACATTAGTGGGGAATCTGTGGATCAATAGTAGACTGCAAGTTATTTCCAACAACTTAGGAATCCAACTTAGCATGTTCTGAAATTTTTTGTTTGTTCTAGTTTGCAGTATAAAATAAACAAACTTTGAAAGACTAAGAGGATTATAACAAACGAACTTTAACAAACGGCTGAGGAATTAACAAACGAGAACAAAAAACCGACAACATGTGTGAATTGTCAGTCTCTCTTAATACTTGTAACAGGAAGTATTGCCATCGTGTCCAATTTTCGTAATTGAGTTTTCACAGATCTCCAGGGTCCAAAAAATGGTCTTCAGAAAATTATTTATGTGTTTCTTTATAAAAGCATAGCCAAAAAAAAAAAGAAAAAATAGTTCTTCAAAAACGAAAACAGGAAGTGCAAATTGAAATTCTGTTTAGATATCTAGTAGAATATGACAGGAATTTCTAAGTCAACATTCCTGAAGTATCAACAAAGTATCACATTATTAAAAGGATATTTTAAATATTTTAGATAATTCTGCAGATTTTGTTAAATTTCAAATTACAAGGGTTTGATTCAATGTAATTGGCACACTCTTCTGTAATCTAACCACATGCCAGGGGGTAGTTATTCACCTCTCTACTCCTATATTTGTGTTAGGACGAATGAGTACAATTTGAAGTTTAAAAAAAATTTGACATTTTATATATAAATTCAATTACAGTAGTAACATTCCATGAACACAGCAAATTAGTTAACTGGAAGATAAAAAAATGAAATTCAAGAAAGTAGTTTGGGTTTGTGTTTCACATTACAATAGAATATGATGTTGTCAAAAGGTTGATAACGTTTCTATAGTAACTCCTTTTGAAGATAAAGATAATGGCATCAAAAACGACAGAAAGGTTGGGAATGAGGTTTGTAATAAAGCGGGATGAATGAACAGGACAAAGTTTAGCCAGTTTCACCAGGAAGCTAGTAAAACTGTATCGGCTTAGGCCTGAAAAAAAATCAGTTGGTTGCGTAATACGATCTCCTAACCGCCAAAATGGAGTAAAATTCCAGACGTTATTGGTTAAAATATATTACGCGATAAATGGACCAGAACAGGCATTGCATTGTAATTTAGATCTTTATACTGAAAGAATAACTTCTTCAATAGAGTGAAAGATTCATAGAGAATAACTGTAAACCAAAAAATTTCCACTAGCATGGAGTACACCCACCTTTCTGAGACTGTTTTAGACCAAATTAAATTTTAATTCCAAAGTTTTGGGTTTAGCTTTTCATGGAAAACTTAAATCGAGAACTTTTCTCTTGAAAGGATTCTCACGGCTAAGCTAGTAAAGAACTTCATTTTCAAGCGGGGTTATTATGTGTATTGGATCGCCGAATCATGTCTCTCACCTTGACATGCCTCCCTGTCAGAAGCTCTCAGAGGGGGCAATCTAGGCAGCATATCTGGGTATTGGAAGGAGAGGTTAAAGAGAATAAAGGCGACCGCTTAAAAAGAGCGCCTGGCCGCCAACAGCCCTCATTCAAACGCCATTTGAATAACCACCAACACTTAAACCGTCATTTGCCAGTCCCTACTCACTTTACCATACTCTCACTCTAAATTATTCAGTGTAAAGTCCTTGCTGGGCTTATATTTTCATACAATATAAGCAATATTCAATAAGCCTTACTTATTTGAACCTAGTTAACCCCAAAAATTTACACTACAAATCTAAATTTCCAACTTGATACTAAAGTATAATGTAAAATTTTCCAATTTTTTCGAAAGTAAGAGGAAAGCAAGAAAGTTAATATTAAAAGGGGGAAAACTTTCTCTTCTTACAATTTCCATAGTTCTGTTTGATGTCGAATTTTATTGAAGGTCGAAGTTTTTAGTAAATATTTAGTAATCCTTAATTCTCACCAAATAGTTTGGGTTTGGATAAAAAAGGAATCGAAATTTCTAAATATTTTTTAGAAATACAAGACTTATTTCTTATTTAAAAAAAAAGAAGAAAATATTGCTTGAAACATTCACTAACTTTCTTTTGCAACAAAAACTTATTAATCTGATTGTGTTTATAATATATAGAGGTGTTGGAGTTACATATATACCTATCTAAGGCAGATGGTACTTAAACTATTTAGATTTTATGGTCGAAGTAGTGCCAATAACATTGAACAAAACCGTAATAACCTTTGAAATATAATACAGCACCAATTCCACAGAACCATTTAAATCAAATTTTCCAGTAAAACGTTTAAAAAAAAAAAAAATCTGGTGTTAAACACTCACACAATTTTCTCTTAGTCCAGTTATCAAAATTGTGATTGACAAATTTTATAGTTAGTATACCAAATTTAATGAAATTCCTCGGCGCTTTTATGGAGATAATCGCAAAAATTAAAAAAAACAAACTTTTCAATAAAAATTCCGGTTTACTAATTTTCTTGAAACTCGTAATTTTGGCAATCGATTTATTTCTCATTAATTTTGTATGGATGGTAGATTTGTATAAACAACTACGGTAGCACATTAAATAAAAACATAACCCCACCGCTATTCCAAAAACCCCCTTAAATGACTGTACCAGAACAAATGTTTCAAATAAAAGTTGTAGTTCACATACTAAATTTAAACGAAAATCGTTGGAGCCATTTTAGAGAAAATAGCAGAAGACTGAAAAGTACTTCCAAGTAAAAACGCACTTCCGGCCATTCGATTTTTTCACTCTTTGAATTTCTAAAACATATTTAATTCTAATTAAATAAAAAAAAAAAAAACAGTCAGTAACGTGGCACTTCCGGTTGAGGAATTTTGACAGATAACCTACTCTCGGATCCTATGGTGAAACCTAAACGGTATATCAAGTTTGAACTTCCTACAATTTTTCGTTTTTGAGGTATGCTATTCAAATACAATGGGGGTATTTCCGGTGAAAACTCGATATCGAAAATTTGACACGACTATAATACTTCCTCTTACTAGGAGTAAGAGAAAGTAATGATACAGTTAGCAGTCCAAATTTAAAGAAAATCGTTGCAACTATTTTCTGGAAAATGCTTAAAAATAAAAAAATCAAAAAAGTTGGAACTTCCGATTTGCGGAGTTGTACTAAAAAACATTCGTGTAGGATCCAGTGGTGTTACCTGGTTGGCGTAATTTTATTAAATACTTTATACATAGTATCTAAACGAAATATCCAGTTAGAACGTCTAGGGGTTTTTACTTTTTTTGTTGAAATATTTTGTTTTCATATACAAACAAACTCACCACTATTTGCTCCAAACATATATTTACGATGGTATGTCTTTACGGCGGAAAAGTATCCATGCGAAAGATGTCCACAGAGATTACAATTTTCCAGGATTTTCATTTGGTGTAACGGAAATTGAAGGAAAAAAACGAAATAAATAAATTTAAAACTGCCAATGTTCACTTGTACATTGACCCAATTATATTAGATTCCCGATAATAACGTTAAATTTACTTTAAACTATGTGTCCAAGGCTCTATTTTTTTTTATATAGTTTCCAGTAGGAAACAGTTTCTATGGCAACGTGCACCATTAAAGTGCCCCAGTTAGAACATACATAGTTCCCACACTTTCCTACAAATCCCATAATTGTGTCCTTTTCCCATTTTACTTTACTTTTATTGGCTAACCTAATCCTAATGCTTGGTCATTTTATCACACACCATATAACTATTATTTAACACACTTCTCACGTGTATAAATAGTAATTTATTAACTGTGGGATTTATTATAGTGGGACGTTTTTATTTAATAAAAAATTAGAGAAAGTAATGGATAGTTGAAATACTTGTGTGGATAAATTTGAGGTAGTATTTTTGTTTTTCTAATTAATCTTAATTAAAATGTTTTTCGATAAATCAAAGAGAGTTTTTCATTCGATAAAAATCAATCAACCAGAAGTATATATTTAAATCTTTATTTTTAGAAAAGAGAAATGAAAAATAGATCATTCAAAAGGTTAAAAAGTCCTTTTTGAATAGAAATTAGTCAAGTGAAATCCTGTAATTACAATACGAGTATATTGGATTACCAAGTCAATTAACTGGAAATATCAGTTAGCTGATTGGTTGTTGGCTATTTTTGAGGGAGAAAAACATTCTGGTATGAAATATTCACAACTTTTTCTCTTTTGCAGTTCTAGTTAATAAATGTTCTTCAATTTTTATTAAATCATTATTACTTCAAATGGGAAGCAGCAAATTGACAAGGAATTTTTACTTTCTTGGCAAGAGGCGAACTGTGTCAAATTTTTGAAGTTGAATTTCCATCGGAATTACATGGTTTGAGATTCTTAGAGTACGCAAAATATGTTTCCTCTCTCTGTATATAATATATATATATATGTGTGTGTATGTATGTATGTGATTGTGTGTATGTGTGCGTATGTGTGTGTGTGTGCGCGCGCCAGTCCATGTCTATGTGAACAAAATTTCACAAAAACAAAAAACAAAAATCGCAAATTGCAGGAAGCTCAAAATTAATATTCCGTTTAGGTACCATCATCACCTCATCGGATAATAGGATTTTGGTCAAAATCGGTTTGTAATAGGAACCAAAGAGAGAGATCTAAAGCAGAGAGAGAGAGATAAACACACAAAATTGAGAGTCTCACTCGCTATTAGGCCAGACTAGAGTGGGAGACTCTGTTTATATACAGCTGCCTAGCCCTGCAGGGGACAGTCTTTAGAACGTTTATACAGCAGTTACAACGCGTCAGCAACCAACTACTACTCTTTTCTTCATAACTCTAAATTTCTCGCTACCAATTTCTATATTCATGCCTGGTATATTTTTATACCAATGTCCTGGCAGTTTGTATTACTTTCTCATTTATACAGTGTTCAGCATTATTTCCAGTTTATTTCTTCTAATAAACCCAATTCTCTCCTTCTGATACCCATTATACGTTTAACTGGAATTGTGATTTTTCTGAATTTTTTTTTCCTTTATTCTTTTTT
>JAAEAF010007791.1:0-11920 GCA_011037195.1 Triatoma infestans
TTGAATTTATCTCTGACAATGGTGCTAAACTTAGAGATATACTCAATTATTTTAAGTTCGTTAATCATACTAGAGAATTGATACAGGAGAAATTAGAGGTAGTTACTGTAAGAAACAATATTAAGTCAAAGACGAAAAGAGGGTTAGTCAATGGATTGGGATCAATTGTAAAACTCATTGCTGGTAATTTAGATGCCGATGACGGCCAAAGGTATGAAAATTTAATAGAAAATTTAAAGCATAATCAAGAAAATATTGAGAGTCAACTCTCTTCACAATATTCTATTAATGTAGACATTATTAAACAATTTAATAGTACCATAAGTGTAATTGAAGATAATTTTAAGGAAAAGTTATTAGCTATAAATCAAAAATTCAATGACTATGTAGAATTAGAAAAATTAAAAGATTCCTTAAATCAGGTGCATATCGTATATACTACCATATTAAGTTTAGTGAGTGACATGGAAAATTCTGTAACATTTTGCAAATAAAAACATTGCATCCTAGTATTATTTCGACTAAAGAGTTATTTTTAGAATATAAGAAAATCTAAGTTTACTATGCTAATAAATTACCATTAGAAATAAAGTTTGAAAATATATTAGAAATGGAAAAGTTAATTAAAGTAGAATGTAAAGTTAGTAAAGATGAAATAATTTATTTCTTACAAGTGTGTACGAAACTGAGTTTCATCTCTATGAATTATATCCAGTACCATTTAGGTTTGAATCAGGTTATGTGACCATAATTCCAAAGGTTAAATATTTCTTAAAGCCAATTAAAAGAACTGATGAATGGCAAATTGAAGGATTAAACAATAACTGTAATAAAATTAAATCAAAATTCCTATGCTCATCAGAACAAGTGTCTCATCAAGAACTGACCTGTGATAAAACAATCATTCAATCAGGCGACACAACAAAATGCAAGTACATCGCTTTGAAAATTCCTGAGAATTTCATCAACTGGATACGACAAATGGACCAATACTTAGCAATATTTCCTGAGAAAGAAACCTTGAAGGTGGAACATCAAACTGAAACTACCATGGAGAAATTGCAAGAAGTCTATTTAATTAGCCCCAAAAAATTTAAGATTACCTACAGAAAAATGAACAATTACTACATTCAAGCAAAATAGTGGGGCGCCCAAAAATTTTTAAGCGGAATTAAATTCGAACTACAAAGTTCTCAACTACCTGAAGTCATAGTAGAACTTAAACATTTGGAGCAAGTCAATGTAAATAATGCGTGGCCAAATCACAAAAGGACATCCATTACTACAACTATTAGCCTCTGGACACTCCTTTATGGCATTTCAACTATGGGTATCCTATACATAGTATATCAGTGGCTCTACAAGAGACGCCAGCGATCATCCAACACCACGGCCGCTACCAGCACTCAACATCCTCCGGATGTTTCATCCAGGGGTGGAGGAGTTATAGTGTAAAAGGTTGCTGATTTAATGTAATAATTTATATGACATAGCTAGAATTATAGATGTTATAATATTGCAATGTTAGTTCTAGTTCCAGTTCTAGTTAAGACTCCCTGCTGTATACTACTAAAATCAGTGCGAAAGTCAGCTTGTATTAAATAAAATTGTTTTTAAAAAAGGGAACTTTCTTAATATTATACATAATTAATGGAATATTAAGTTTGAAATTTTTTACGATTTTTTATTTTTGAGTGATGCTGTTCACATGCACGCACACTCACCGACCATTTTGTAGAAACCGCTTTTTTGTACTCAGAGGATCTCAAAACGGATATTTCCGGTGAAAACTTGATATCGAAAATTTGGCACGATTACAATACTTTCTCTCACTAGGAGTAAGAGATAGTAAAAACATTGGTGTGAAATTCTCACACGACTTTCTCTCACTGCAATTTACACAGTTATAATTGATTAATTTTCCCTCACACATTTAATTCTCACTAGATGTTTTAGCTGTCTTCAATTTACATGAATGGGGGGGGGAGAATGTAAACTTTATAAAAACGTCTTATTTTTGAAGAAAGCTTATCCTCCCCCTTCCCCTTAAAATCCCCCCTTAAAACTAGGGAAAAACTTTCAAACAAAAGTGATTGATCACTGTTTGTATATAGTTTTAGTATACCAAGTTTAATGAAATTTGTCGGTGTCGATTGTTCAGTAAAGTCGTACTTCCGGTTGACCAATTTTTATCATAACTTTACAAGTCCAAGTGGTGGTGAAACTTAAAACTAACTATCAAGTATGAACTTTTCTTTGCGATTTTCCAACAGACACACACACACACACATATATATATATACAGATATGTGTATAAATACTTTTTCAAAAAACGTTGTACTTCCGATGAAAAGTAGATATCAAAAATTTGACACCAAATACTTCCTGTTAACAGCAAAATGTGGAAGTAAAAAATCTGCATGAAATACAGACTTACAAACGGACATTCTATGACTACAATTCATTCATTAATATTCATTAATAAATTTACTACAAACTTGCATTGTTTACGTTTAGTTGCGCTGATATTACAAATAAATAATGTTAGGGGAGATTGATTATCTTTGTTCACCTGATTCGTCATCTGAAAAAAATAAAATCATTCTTCTGTCAACACCTTAGGAAAGCTTGTAACGGCAATTTATATTTAAGCCTAATTTAAAGGTTCCCCCAAAATGCCCCTAAAATAAATTTTTCAAATAAAAGTTTCAAATATAAGTGGTAGGTTTATATTTGTGCTATTAGTGCACGGAGTTATAGTCAAAATTGGTTAAAATTGCTGAAATGTAATTGGTGGTGAGTTGTGTTAGCTTGTAGTAGTAGTAGTAGTAGCTTGTGTAGCACGAGCGGTTTAGTAAAGGGGCTGGTGTGTATGTTTGAGATAGAGAGAGAAGCATTAAGAAATATCAAGAGATCACACTGTTATTGAAATAAATATATTCTCTAATTGAATTTAAGTACTTTTCAATAACACAACAGGTATGCTTATTAATATACTGAATGTAGACTCTTATGTTTTAACTTATGGCTGGCACTGATGCTAAGAGAGCGAAAGACAAGTGTCTTGATTAAATGTTTATTTCAGATTGTTCTTGTTTGAAAGCAGAATGCAGACTGTCCTGAAAGAATGTCTTCTCTTGTTAGTACAAAATCTTCCCCTGAGAGAAGGGGTGAAAAGACAAAGCTAACCAGGTCCTTTGAACTCTTTCTGTAACTGTAGTCTTCTATCTGTGTGTACCCTTTTTGCCAGCGAATGTGCATTTTTCTCTCACATAAAATAGATATAATTTCTATTGTAATGGAATCGTTTGATGTGTGATTCCTGGAGTATCAGATGTCTTGAAGAGGGCGGAAGTTAGTTGAGAGATTTTGGGAAGTTAGTGCTCGAATAATTAAACGGTTTATATAAAAATAACTATAATTGAACAATACTTTGAACGTTAGAAATGGTAACTAATAATTATAATAAAATACTTAGTAATAAATAGAAGATAAATTAGAATGATTAAAATAACGAACTAAGATGCACAACTAAGAAAAAAATAAGTTGAATATAACTGTAAATTGCCGCTCGGGTATATAGACGTGCTCGTTTGGCCGTAAATGATATAATAATTCTCGTCGTATATGATAGAGTTTATATAATAGTGTTGTTCACACTCACACCAAGACATCTGTCCTAGTGTGCGACCTTCGTAATTTGGTGACCTTATTCAGGTCAGTTCAGTGGCCACCTTATCGCGGTGCTTGCTTATTGATGTACAGTATTGATGAAAAGGCTTTGTTAATCGTTTGTTTGGCCGCGGCTGTCTTGAAGCCGGCGGCCGGTTGCTGGTTATACTTTTATTACTGCCACCCTTTGTTGAGATAGCAGCTGGCTGGAACCACTAGTTGTAAATTATTATTTCTTTGGTGTACTTTGCCGATGTCAATGACTTTACCATGTCATTACACTATAATTCGGCATCCATCACATTGCTATTAAGAAAATTAATTCCAAAGAATACAGAAACCTAATCTATAATTTTCAAACTTCCGGTTATCAGGATTTTCATGAAATTAGAAATTCTACCAATTCTTCTAGAATAGAGTAGATGAGAAAGTGTTTATTTAGAAAAAACAAAAGTCTACATGGATTGCAAAATAGCAAAAAAAATAACACATTTAGACGTGGAAAAACCCGTCTGCGAGGTCTGTGCTAATAAAATAATAAAAATAACCATTATGAAGATAATAAGCAATAAAAATAAAGATTTCCTTAAATATATTCTCTGAATTTTTATTTACACTTCTGTTTTATATTCAATTTTTTTATTTTTTTTTTATTTACCAGTTTTTTGTATTCATGTTTACTTGTAATTGTTATTGATTTCGCTTATTTTTATTTGTGATTACCAGTTGAATTATTTTACTAATTCTGCGCGATATAAACTCGCTATTTACATACATAACTAGAGGCCCCCCAGTTAGGACCGTTTAGCAAACTTATAATCTCTTTCTTAGAGTATCATTTCTTACCTAACTATTTTACTCTCATTTCTTCCAATATCGTACATTTGTTTATAATTGTTTATTATTTGTAAATAATGTGTCCTCTTTTTCTCGAGAATTGCATAGGGAACAAATACCTGCACTATCTTGGCTCCAAGGTTTAGAATTTAAATTACGTAACTCGGTTCTGCACTTAAATATCCACCACATGGAAAGCAGATCCAGTTCATCATTTAGAGATGGTGCGCACACCCGTGCTGGTACTGAGCTGAGAGTATAACATACATTTTGATTGTGTACATTTTCTAAGATTAAACTCTATTTCTTTTTTAACTAGGCTTTGCGTAATAGAGAACAACTTGTCTCGCAAATCCGTTATATCTTTGATAGAAAATTGTACACCATAAGTTCCACCTAATTCTAGCCATTCTTGGTACCAATCAACTTTTTTCTTTATAACTTCTTTTGCCAAAATAGTTGGCAATCGCATTTCCAAAACTTTTTGTATGTAATCGAAATGAACTTTTATGGTATGGGAATAAACCGAGGGTATTCCGGTTTCATGGGCTAATATCTAGCTAGGACCATATCGCGGGAGTGAAAATAGTTTTCTTATAAAAAATCTTTTAACTTTTTCTAATTCTCAAATAGCAATGCTTCTAATGTATATTAATAACATTCTACAACCAGCAACAACATATAATTTCATTGATTTGGCATTTTAGAGAAAAATCTTTGAAAGTTGCAACTGTCCCAGAACTTGCCAAACAGATCAATTTCCTTAGAAAAATGTTTCCAATAAATGTGATCGTTGGAGCCATTTTTGAGAAAATGGCGAAAAACCGGGGCGGGGGGCACAAAAGACTGCCAATAATGTCGCACTTCCGGTTGGTGGATTTTATCCGAAACTTTCGACGAGCTAGATGCACTTATGATATCTAAACGAAATATTAAGTTCCAATTTCAATTGTGTTTTGTTTTTTAGCCAGTTAAATAAAGATAATTATCGTAATACATTATTCAAGATTCATTAGCAATTAAATTTAATTGATAAACATTAAATGCTGTGTTACATGATTTAATTATGCATGTAAATAATACTTTTTAATTTCCTATTAAAAAATGCAATTATAATTATTTAATTAAACATTTATATGGCCTACTATTAATATTCTTCGTCAGAACTTCCAGACTAAGTAGAGCAAAGTCGGTAAGTAAAGTTTTGTAGGACTTTTTATTTTATTTTTTATTGTATGTTTTAATTCGAAATAATCAGTGCCTGACTATTTTATGCAAATGTCGATTTGGAATGGTAATAGGCTTATACAACTATGGCTATTGTTTCAGCTTTGTCGGAATATTGGATTTGACACTTTAAGAGGGCTAATTGGATTCTTCTAAGACATTCGAACAACAGTTCTTATAACAAGGAAGGTAGTGCTGATGTAAATCAAACTATTATTTTAATCTAAATCCCAGAATAAAAGTTATTGATTTATTTATGGGCTGCTCCTCATGAAATCG
This sequence comes from Triatoma infestans, assembly GCA_011037195.1. NCBI lineage: Eukaryota > Metazoa > Arthropoda > Insecta > Hemiptera > Reduviidae > Triatoma > Triatoma infestans. Next base: position 6,016 of record JAAEAF010007791.1, read on the forward strand.
CAATGATAATATATATATATATATATATATATACATATATATGTACTAACAGCATATATTATAATAAATTTACAAAAAATAAACTGATAACATCATTAATCATAGTGATCTGAACTGGCCAGCTTGTCTTCGTAAAACATTGATTATGGAAATTAGAAGTAAATCTAAACCGAAATATGTATTACGTACCTAATATTTACGAGCATTAAATTAGATTTTATTTTATTAGAATAATCCATGTATTTTTCACATTATAAGGATAGTTTTTACCATACTTTGCAGTGAAATGGCGTTTTTTTTTTTTTAGAAAAATAAATGGTGGGGGAAGGATTGCAGGTACTCCTCCTAAACCCTCCTTTTTCTTAGAAAAACATTTCAAATACAATATTTGGAGGTGAAAATTGTTGGAGCAATTTTGGAGAAGTTGCGAATAACATAGAAAGAAAAGCATTCTTAGAACAGTCGTAGTTCCGGTTGTCACATTTTTTCGTTCTTTTTATATTTATTTTTAATAAGATATTATTATCAGAGACATTTTCCGTGGCCTGCTTCATTTTGTAGTCATCGACCGGTTTCGGGGTTCGCCCCATCTTTCATTCAGGATGCGTTTTTTTGCAACAGTGTGACCACACAGCTTGCCACAAGCAAAGTTCATTGTTTACATACTGACTGTTGTGTTTTTAATTGTATAAGTCTGTGTTGTCACACTGTCTGGAAAACGCATCCTGAATATGGGATTTTACACACTGTCTGCAAAATGAAGCAGGCTACCATGGAAAATGTCTCTGATGCTTTCCAGCTCTGAGGAACCAGCCACCACAACAGATATTATTATCATTGGGTGCCCGAAGGCGCAATTCTAAGGCAATGTTGCTCTTATCCACCCACAAAAAAAAAAAGAAGCAACTTCTAAGAAGACTCCCCCAAGCATATATCCTTAAACTCCAACTCCTCCAAGCATTCGCTTGAGAGTTTTGCCCTGCCAAATATAAGAAATTTGTGAAATCGGGGGGGGATATTGACCCTAAGTAGTGGATACCCCGTCCCTGACTCCATCTGAGACAAAAAACGACTAGACGTCCTGCCTATTGTGTGTAAAGAACTGCCTATCCAAGCGTGTTTAGTCAAAACACCTATCAGATTCCTCAATTGTATCCTGAAGAAGATATCTTCGAGTCCCCTCGTCTTATGTCTTTTATAAATCTTTTAGCCTGGAAACACCCCTCCGTGTCCCTTCAATGCTTCTTTTTTTCTCTCCATGAGATAGTGTGTTGCACATATATACACACAGACACACACACACAAAACATACACACCTGTGAAGTTTTAAACTAAGGTCTAATTGATTCTGAATATTGTATAAAACCTCAATAACCGATTAAAAGGGAAATAATCCAAATGGAAGAAGAGAATTGTTCTAACTACATATATAAAAGAAAATACAGTGGAAAGTTGAGTAAAACATATTGTCTGGAAAGGATAGGATCCTCAAATAGTGGTGTGTTTTGTGCTTTAAGTTGTGGGGGAAGTAACCCGAAGTAAGACAGTCGCCAGCTTTAAGTTAATTGTTGTTCGGTTAGTATTGATTGTTTTTTCTTTCTTTCTATCTAGCTCAGTGATTTTGCGTATTTCAATGTTGTGAGACTAAACACAATATCTCTTTATCTGGAAGAGTGATTTGTACTTCTTCTAACTGTCGAATCAAATCAAATCAAATCAAAATCGAGTCAAATCTTTCGAAAATGAATTTTCACTGGAAATATATATTTGGCACCCTCTGATGATAACGTCTTCTCTGGAGGACACTGGAACATTCAGAGGGGCGGTAATAACCTCATACTGTCATTGGGGCAGTGAAAGAATAAAAAAAAAAGTGGGAGAAGATTGGAACATGTTGAAAAACCGTTGATTATATTTCATCTATTTCGATTGAACATAAATAGTGATTACGTATTTTAGTTTCTTAAGTTAAACCACATTGCAAGTTGTTTTCTGGAATTTATTTGATACAAGGCTCAAACGATTTTCTTTAAAATTGCAATGCTAATTGCCCTAGGTATTAAAACCAATCACTTTTATTTGAAATGGTTTTCCAAAAAAAACTGTTTATTAGGTAGAGTTCTGAGGAATCTGTGAAAGATTAACTAGAGACTAACAGAGAACACTTAGCTGCATTCAACCAGATAATTTGCACTAAAAAAATGAACTCGTTTAAACCCCATCCCATATATTACTTTCTCTTACTCCTAGTAAGAGTAAGTGTTGTAATCATGCCGAATTTTCGATACCAAGTTTTCACCGGAAATATTTTGAGGTCCCCTGAATCCATCCAAAATAAGCGGGTTTTAGAAAATTACCTATATATGTGCGTGGGTTAAGTAAACTGCATAGCTCAAAAACGAAAACTCGTTGCAAGTTCAAATTTGATATTCTTTTAGGTATCATCATACGATCCGACAGTAGGTTACCTGTCAAAATTCCTCAACCGGAAGCATCACTTTACTAGTTTTTTCCCCCCTTTTTTGCAATTTTCTCAAAAATGGCTCCAACGATTTTCTTCAAACTTAGTACATCAACAACTCTTACAAAAACCTACAACTATTATTTAAAATATTTCTCTGGGAAAATCCACTTAAGGCTACTTTTGGGGCAAGGTAGGGGTTATGGCTTCTTCTAAAGCGCTATTTCAGTTTATTAAAACAATTCTTTCATCTAAATAATGTTAATTAGAATTAAATAAGTTGATAAAATTCCGAGTTTGAAAAAAATCAGATGACCGGAAGTGCGTTTACTTTACCACATTATTACATGATGTTTTTTTCACTCTTTCGCAATTTTCTCAAAAATGGCTCCGGCAATTTTCTTGAAAAAAGTAGGTTGATTCACATACGAAGATCTGCAACTTTTATTTAAAACATTTCTCTGGGAAAATTCATTTAAGGGCACTTTTAGGGGAGGGGTGAGGTTATGCTTTTCTCTTAAGTGCTATCATAGTTGATTATACAATTCTAGCATCCAAACAAAATTAATTAGAAACAAATAGATGGCCGAAATTCCGAGTTTTAAGCAAATTAGTAAACCGGAAGTGCGCTTTTACGGGTTTTTCAGTTTTCGACGAATTTCATTAAATTTGGAATTTTGATTTGATATTTTTAAATTTAGTATTCGACGAATTTCATATAAAATTTGTCACTTAATTTTGAGAACTGGAGTAAGAGAAAGTTGTGTGAGTTTCACATATAATGAAGTTGTTGAGGAGAGAAATTAGGTTTGATTAAATGAACGAGATATGAAGACATTAATATTATGTTGCTAAGTTTACACTAACTGCACTGGACTTTATAATGAAAATGGTAGAATGAATGGTGTGAGTAAAGATATGACACGATGCGATGTACAGTTGTATGGTTGTATCTGATAGATATCCTCCAGATAGATTCCCACTGGCTTATATACACAGGATCTCCCACTCTAGCCTGCCTAAGTCAGAGAGTAGTCTCTGTTAACCAGAGAGGGCCTCTCTTCTCTCTGCTGTGGTTGCATTATCTTTGCGGTACCATTACACACACCAGATTTTTTCCTTATGGAAGGCCCTAAGCTACAGATTAGAATAGATTAATGGAACTTAATATTGTGCATATAGTAATTAATTACATACAGTTACTACATATACTTAATTGAATACATGATACGAGTCTATCTATGCAGCAAGCACTCCAAGAAAATTGTAACCGTTTTCTAGAATTTTCCAAAAAACTCAGAAACTATTCTGTCAAATTTTTTTTTTTTGATACGTACTTTTGGAAGAGGAGTAGGATTAGGTTGTCCTGTAAAGTGCTATTTCAGTTTATTAAACAATTCTATCATCTATATAATATTAATTAGAATTAAATATATTGCTGAAATTCAAAGTTTCAAGAAAATCGAAGAGGAAGACCGGAAGTGCGTTTTTACTGATCAATTTTTTCAGTTTTTGTGATTTTCTTTATAAACACACCGAATTTCATTAAATTTGCTATAGAATCTATAAAGTCAATCACAATTTTGAAAACTGGAGGAAGAGAAAGTTGTGTGAGTGTTTCACACCAGAATTTTTTTTTTATGTATAATGCTAATACTAAGAACGTTTAATTACTAGAATATAATAATCGCTATTTTTTTGTTTTTTATATTTATTATTCCCTACCATCGTTGTAATATCCATGACCTATATATATATTTATTTATGCTGTCCAGTAGAGCATAAGAAGGTGAAATTAGATGGCAAAATATTATTATAGTGGAAAATTGCTTATTAACACTTAATTAAACATTGAATGTGGCAGCTGTGCCCGGTTCTTTGATGATTTTCACGCAGTATTGGATCTCTTAAAACAGGTTGATTGAACCAGGTGAACCCACCTGTTACATGGAGCCGTCTTCAGAAGAGCCCCTGGATGGATTTAATGTGACCGCCCTTACATTGCCACTGTACTAACCTAGTTACGGATTGTAATAACCATTTTCTATCCTAGGATGTGGCTTGTCAAGTGATAATTGACATACTAATACGTGTTGTCACTCAAATGTTATCCATTCACGGTTTTCTATTTTTCTCAACAATATAATATCTAAAACATATTGCTGATAAATTGAATATGTAGATAGGTCCGCAATGCTGGATAACATCTGGTATTTTATCCGTCGTAGCATGCACATTCATTTGGTTCCTGTCCGGTTTCGGATTTTCATCCGTCAGAAGTGTGAGTATAACAGAAACATTACGTTGAAGTGAACTCTCTACACGAACTTGGTGAATTTGCTCTGACGATGAATGAAAATCCGAAACCGGTCAGGAACTAAATGAATATGCACAAGCTACGATGGATAAAATACCAGATATTGCTGATACATATACAATAAATATAGTGTAGTATAAAGTAGTATATGAAAATCTCTTGTGAATTTTTTACTTACTCAAAACTGTTGATGGAGTAATTATGCGTTCATTTCAAATTTCTAGAATTGAAATATTTCCCGGAATTACAAGTTTTTGTGGTCACGTGATTCCTGATTTTCTTGTGTGTGTGTGTGTGTGTGTGTGTGTGTGTGTGTATTGTAATGTGCACACCTTTGGGAGAAATGATAAAAAAAAAAAAATTTAATTTTTTATTTACGATTTTGTAATTATAAGTAAAGTATATTAATAGAGAAACATTTAATATTGATTGTTACTTGGTACAATTTCAAGATTCGGTTCAAATCATACTACATATGTGTGATTTGTATTGGAGGTAAATTAAATTAAATTAAATATGTGAATTAATAATTCATTATTATAATTATAGTTTGGAATCTTTTCAAAAGTGATTTTGTGAGGTCTATGTTTACCTGAATCTATGAGGGATAATAAATAAGCAACGAATAAACATAAAAAGAAATATAATATACAATTAAAAAATAAATACAGTCTACATAATCAAAATCATCAATCTATCATATCAAAATCTCATTCTTCAAATAATATTAATACTACGCAACAATTATTATACTTTGACAAGTGTTGACTTGAAGGTTGGGCCTTGAATCTCGTATAGCACTTTCAACACATATATCAATCGACAATGAGCACTCTTTCCTGAACCACAAAAATTTGATCCTCCCTATTTGAAGCACTACATATATATAATCCTTCCCTCTATTGAAGAGAGAAAGGAAGGGAAATTCTCTTTTATTGTACTAAAGGTATTCTACCTTCCTAACTGTCCCTCATTGTTTCACCCAACCTTCGTAAAAACCCAATCTTGAAATTGCACTAAGTAACAACCAATATTAAATGTTTCTCTACTAATATACTTTACTTATAATTACAAAATCCTAATTTATATTTTTTTTTATCATTTCTCCCAAAAGTGTGCACATTTCA
>JAAEAF010007792.1:0-31811 GCA_011037195.1 Triatoma infestans
ATTTATTGGAGAAAATACAGTATTTTACAGTATAGTAGTTATGAAAAAGTCCATAGATTTATAACAAAAAAAAAAAATTAAATCAAAGAAATGTTAACAGAAGAAATTATAAAACAGAAGTGACTGTAAATTAAATAAAATGATATTAACACTAAGAGAAAATAAGGCAGATAAAGGTACCTTTAGGGTGGGAGAGGAGTGTACATTGAGAACGTTGAGATTGAAATGAAGAGAGAGCGTATTTTTTTTTAAATTAAAAAAACTGTTAAAAGGTGGGAGGGATAAGAAAAATGTTTGTAGTGAGGGGTGGCAATTTCAAATTTGGAAGATTTACTGGCGATTTGTCTTTTTTTAGGGTTAGAAGAGTTTCTAACCTTAGATAATCTTCTAATTAGAGTATCTTTTTCTTATCCCTCCCACACTTTAACAGGTTTTTCCAAAATTTAAAAAAAAATACTCTCTCTTCATTTCAGTCTCAACGTTCACTCCTCTCTTACTCTATAAAGGTATCTTTATCTGTCTTATTTTCTCTTATTGTCAATATCATTTTATTTAGGTTGGTTGGTGGTTGGTTCCACAAAGCTGGAAAGCATCAGAGACATTTCCGTGGTTCCTGGCTTCTTTTGTTTGGGTCATCGGACTGGTTTCGGCTTTGGCCCTCTTCAGGATGCGTTTGTCAGACACTGTGATAACACAGACTTGCACAGAGCAAATTCAGTTTATACACTCCATGAGTGTACTCTGACAAACACTGTCTGACAAACGCATCCTGAAGATGGGCGAACGCCCGAAACCGGTCAATGACCAAAAAAAGATGAAGCACGCTACCACGGAAAATGTCTCTGATCATTTAATTTAATTAACTATCACTTCTGTTTTATAATTTCTTCTGTTAATATTTCTTTGATTTAAATTTTTTTTTTTTTTTTATTATAAATCTCTATGCACTTTTTCATAATTACTATACTGTAAAATACTGTATTTTCTCCAAAATACTGTAGAGCTCCTGAAGAAGGGCACCACCAATGGTGCCCGAAACGTAAGGTAACAAAGAATTATTTTTCTTTAAAAACTCCTCTGGCCGTTGCCGTACAAACATCTCATTGTAATTTTAAGGCCTGACGATTTGAATACCATTTTAAGATTTTTTTAATTTTTCTCCCCTCTTAGCACAAGAGCTCTCATAACTATCGTTTCACTTTATATAATATATAGCGAATTTTCGTGTAAGTATGAATGAAATATTACAGGAGGCTTCCGTTTAGGTTTGGCACGAGGGCAGTGGGATTGGAGACTTAGACCTCGTCACCCACCACCCAACCTTGGGCAAGGAAGAAAAAATTAAGTCCCGCCCACCACCTACAGAGTCAAGATGGCGGAGAAAAGAGCCACGCCCCTTCTCTTCCAAGGTTTATTGCTCCAATAGCTTTCAAGGTGTAACAACCCTGTACAGGCTCATTGCTATATGGACGAATTGTTGATATATAACAATCCAGAAACTCAAAAGTGTTTTTTCAAAATAGTTTATTACAGTTGCTATGACTTTCTGTCCGTTTCTCTTCTACGTTATTTGTTTACAAGTCGAAAAGCGGAGCCTTGATCGCGCTTATGCCTCAAGCGGCCCTGATTGCACCCGTCATAACCAAACAAAAGCCATGCATTTGTAATACTTGCAGAATCTTGATATTTCTCTTTTAACTGTACTCCTGATCCACCACACAATTATGACGTAGTATCCATGTAAATTTACAAATTACTGAATAATAAGTTTGTATTTTTATACTTTTATTTTTTTTTTGTTCTGTTTTCCATGTAGTGGTAGCCTTGTTGCGCTGCGCATATTGTGGCTGTCATTTTAGGCGGTCAGGAAATCTGGCATCCCATGCAGTAACATTGCATAAAATGGAATTGAAAAAGAGGTAAAATGTTTACTAACATATTTGTCGATAATTTAGTTACATTTTTTTTGTCATTTATTTTGGTTTTTCCTCATCTAATTTTCAAAAATGAGTTTACACCGGAAATACATGTTTAGGGGTATTTTGAGTACGAAAAAAATGTTTTAGCGAATGGTGTGTGTGTGTGAGAGAGAGAACGAAACCACCAAAAGAAAATTTCACAATCACTTGAAACTTGGTATAGTTTACCAAGGCGCATCGAATCTAACTAGAAAGTTTCAGTCAACCAGGCCAGCGAATTAATTGATTTTTTTCTTACTCGTAAAAAGAGCAAGTATTGCATTCGTGTCATGTCAAATTTTCAAAATTGAGTTGTTCAGTTACCATATTTTATGGCCACCTGAATACGAAAAAATCTGGTGTGATACGGACAGCTGTACCATCATCGACCGGTTTCGGGGGTTCGCCCATCTTCAGTATGCGTTTGTCAGACAGTGTGATAACACAGACTTGCGCAGAGCAAATTCAGTTTATACTTAATTTATGTTATAATTTCAGTTAAAACTTAATTTAAGTTATAATATAATATTTGTTGGATGTTTTTATAAAAGAAACAATATACAATAGCCGAAAAGGAAAAGAAAAACATGGGTTTACCCCACGCAGGTATAACCAACCCCTTTCTTAATCCCTATCATAACAAAAACGTTAAAAAAAACAGTGTATTAAGTGAATTTTCTTTGTTCAAGTCTATATTATCACACTTGTTTTGCCAAAAACATCCTGATGATGGGCATCCTGACGTTCAAAACCTATCGATGACCACCACCAAAAGAAGCAGGCTATATTATGGAAAATATTTCTGATATTATTTTATTTTTTGATTTGTTTTAATTTAAGGCACGTCAACATCTATGGTTTATTGGCGGCCGGAGCGTTCCCAGTGCACTGCCGGGTCTCCGGACAGTGTTCTCCCGTTACAGACAACACTGTCCATCACCGAACAGTGAGCTTTAGGGGCTCCTAGGAAGAGAAAATCCAAGGGTAGCTCGGCTGGATTCGATCCTGTGATCTCCGCATTGCTAGTCCAGCGCGCTACCTCTGAGCTAATCCCTTCCCTACAACGTTCTTTTACTTTATACAAAATTTTATGAAATTCGTCGGTGTTTTTATGAAAAAAAAATCACAAAAACTGAAAAAAAAACTGTTTTTAGTAAAAATGCACTTCCGGTTTACTAATTTTCTAGAAACTCGTAAATTTGGAAATCAGTTTATTTCTAATTAATTTTGTTTAGATGATAGAATAATATAATCAACTTTGATAGCACTTTAGAGAAGAACATAAACCCCACTCTTCCTCCCCCCAAAAGCCCCCTTAAATGACTTTACCAGAAGAAATGTTTCAAATAAAAGTTGTAGCTCTTTATGTGGTACTTTACATTACTAGTTTAAAGAAAATAATTGAGAGACGTTTTAGAGAAAAATAGCAGATAACTGAAAAATACTTCTCAGTAAAAAGCGCACTTCTGATCATCCGATTTTTTTCAAACTCAGAATTTCAGCAACATATTTAATTATAATCAACATTATTATATAGATGACAGAATTGCGTAATAAACTGAAATAGCACTTTAGAGGAAAACCTACACCCCCTCCAAAGTGCCGTTAAATGAATTTTCCTAGGGAACATTTTAAGTTGAAGTTGTAGCTCCTTGTATGAAACCCTGTACCAAGTTTCAAGAAAATCTTTGGAGCCATTTTTTGAGAGAATCGCAAAAAAGTAAAAAAAAAAATCCCTTCCGGTTGAATAATTTTGACAGATAACCTAATGCCGGATGCCATGGTGATACCCAAACGAAATATCTAGTTAAAACTTACTACGATTTTTCGTTTTTGAGCTATGTTGTCCATATACCTTTTTCTAAATACCACTTTTTTGTTCTCAGGGGACCATAAAACGAATATTTCCGGTGAAAACCCAATATCGAAAATTTGACACTATTACAATACTTCTTCCTCTTACTAGGAGTAAGAGAAAGTAAAAATTGTTTTTAACGAATGGTATGTGTGTAAAGTGAACAAAATAACCCCAAAAACGCGAAATCACAAAGAAGCTTAAACTTCTATTCTTGTGTTCTGATTACTAGCACCGCATCTGACGTTTCGGGTAAAATTCATTAACTACAAGCACGAATTCAACTATTTAAACCTCCTACATACTATCTCTGCTCACATAAAAACCTATCACCTTTATTTGAAACATTAACCCGCGTCTGGTGGACAATAGCGTTAAGCTTTCTTCTAAAGTATTACTTCGATTCGCTGTATGGTTCTGCTACCTCTGTATAACATTAATATACCTGAGTAATATTGTTAAGTTTCCAAATTTGAAGAAAATCAGTTAACCGGAAGTGCGATTTTATAGTAGTAAGTTTCAAAAAAATGTTCATTTTAGATTGTTTTGCGAAATTGTTTTTATCGGAAATCATTTGTTTCCTTAGTTCGACAAAATGGTTTTTAATCATTAATCTGTGTGTGTGTGTTCGTGTATTGTAACGATTTTCCCTCTAAACTAGCTACTGCAACCAGTTTTAAGTGGGTTCGTTTAGATAAAATACTCTAAATTTCAATAAGAAAAACACCAATTTATTGTTTTACACAATAAATTATAAATACAACGCTAAATAATAATTAATTCACAGTTTAAACCACAAAAGTTCACTTTGTTCACTTTTTATACACTTATCACAAACGTACACTTAGTTTGTGACAAGAAAACTCTCTTAGACTGACTATGGTCCCACTATTTATACCGGTGGAGAAGGGTCTAGAACTTTCTCGATTCTTCTAGAGAGAGCTAGAACGTCGCCAGCGCTTCCTAGCGGCGGCCACTAGGAGAACTTGAGGTACCTGCTTTTTCTCCTAGATGGCACCAGTGGCTGCGTTACAGTATATTTGTGGGGCTAGCATAGCACAAAAATGGAAAATAACAAAAAGTTGGCCTTGGTATTTACGTGCTACCAGTGTAACCCGACAATATATGGTTCTGGTCAAAATCCTCCCACCCCCCTATTGTTTCCACATTACTGAATAAATTTTTCAGAATTTTGTTTGTTTGTTTGTGATTTTCTAGAAAACAGTTCCAACGGATATTCTTCTTTAAATTTGATATAATCTTCCTAACAAGGAAAGGGAATAGCTAAAGTGGTTAGCGTGGTGGATTCCCACGCGGATGTTCCGGCTTCGAGTTCAGCTGTGCTACCCTTAGATTTTTTTTCTTCCTAGGTGCCCTCTACAGCTAGCTCACTGTCCGGTAATGAACAGTGGTGTCTGTAATGAGAGAACACTATCCCGGAGGCTGGTAGTGCACTGAGAAGTCTCCGCGCGCCAATGACCCAAAGATGTTGACGTGCCTTAAATTAAAACAAAAAACAAAAATATGTTCCTAATCATATAAAATGTTTGAAATTTTTATTTATAACAATTATACTTTTCTGGGGAATAGTTGATGTTGATGTCTAAAGTTATTAATAATAGGAGTTTAATGTGTGACGTAAATTCTGAGTTTGAAGTAAATCGGTTTATAGGAAATATTGATTTATATTATATTTCGGATATACATTTTCAGTGATATGTGAAATTTGTAACTGGGTAATACCAGATAAACTATATAAAAAATAAAACTATATGAATCGCAATAAGAGAAGTCGCAGTGAGCATTAAAAGAATTTGCCTATATTTTTTCAACCAGGCTTTAACGTCAAACTACCAAGTTAAACGCGTGGACGAGGGCGGATGCCTCTACTTAACTATTAACATTATTTAAACTAATATAAAATTTAGCAGTTATACGCAGGACTCGAACTGAGAACCTCCCACTTACAAGTCCATGCTCATAACCACTACACCAACTGCTTCATCCCTGAAGTCTTTCACAACCTATTCATTTTTATTTTTATTTTTTTACTATTTCTTTTTTTCTTTCTTTTTTTTTTTATTTTTTTAATTTTTTTAATTGGAATAATACCAATTGAATTGAGAATATTCAATATTTTATGAAAAACTTTTTATTTTATAATTAAAGTTGTACTCTCACAACTATTTACTAATTTAAAAATTTAAATAGTTTTAGTGGAAATTAAAATGATGTGATTTTTTATTTTTGTTTGTTTTTGTTTTATAGGGATTAACCCTGTACACCATAGTACCAACCAGTGACTTCCTCAATAGTGTTGCCTACGAATGAACTTATGTATTAAGACCTAGTAATTTTAATAATAAAAAGACATTAAAATCGCAACTGCACGACTATGTATTTAGTGCAGACCATAAATAGTTGATGATATTAAGAGTTAGTAATGCCAAATAATATTATAAGAATAATAATAATAATAGTACATTTTTTTTTATAAAAAATATAATAATTGCATTTAAGCATTATTAGCAAAAAATATTGGTACAAATTAATTAATAAATGTGCTCTGCAATATTTTTATATCAATTAGTTTAAAGATTTATTAAAAAATTAATATTCTGCCTTTATTAATTTAATTAAAGTTTCTTTAGCAACCCCCTTGTATAGATATAAAAAGTAGGTGTTTTATTTGTTTAAAGTTTTGTTAAAGAAACTTGTGTTGTATTTATATTTTTTATATTTTGAAGCAAAAACTAGTTATTGAAATACAGTAGTAAGGAGTTATTTGTATGTTTTTACAAAATTGTATTGTTTAATTAAATAAACATATTAAGTATTGTGCAGAATAGATTGTTATAGGGGATTATTGTACTGCCACCTGAAAAATCTATTGTGCTCCCCGTAGTCTTCTCAATGCACTGCCAGCCTCCGGAAGTGTTCTCTAATTAAAGACAACACTGCCCATCACCGACCGGTTTCGGCGTTCGCCTATCATCAGGATGTTTTTGTCAAACAGTGTAATAACATGTATTTGTATCAACTGTATTTGCTCTGTGCAAGTCTTATGTTATTACATGTTTGAAAAAAACATCCTGATGATGGGCGAACGCCCGAAACCGGTCGATGACGACAAAAAGAAGCAGGCCTTAACGGAAAATATCTCTGATGATTCCAATTTTTATTTATACCATATAAAGTTTCGCCCGAGTTTTGACTAATATTAAACTATTACTGCTTTAATCCAAAGAAGATCATATTCAAATAGATTGTCGTAGGGGATTATACCATTGCGACCTGAAAAATCTATTGTGCCCTGCTCGGAGCTTTCTCAGTGCACTGCCGGCCTCCAAGCAGTGGAGTTCTCTAGCTACAGACAACACTGCCCATCACCGGACAGTGAGCTGTGTAAGGGCTTCCCTTGAAGAGAAAATCTAAAGGCAGCATTCGTTAACTGGGACCTCCGCGTTGTTAGTCCAGCGCGCTACCACTGAGCTAATCCCCTTCCTCCTCCCTTGGCTAACTAGGGACGGAGATCCTAGTTTGTGTACTGAGTTTGCCCTTTTCTGTAAAGGGTAGAATGTATGTAGTTTAAGTGTTATTGTGTACTATTCTGTCGCAGTGCACGGAGTAACTGAGCTGTGGCAACCCGGTGGGATCGCTACTCCTCATGTAAACTGCATGCAACAGATCCCCCCCCCCTTGCTTGACAAGTATTATGTACGTAATAGATAAACAAAGTATTTGTTTTCTCTAAAGAGGAAATATTGTAATCAATTCAAATTTTGAAAATCAATTTTTCACCAGGTCATCCTGAGTCAGAATTGGGCATAAAATGACTTTATATCACTCACTAACTACAGATTAGTTGCAAAACATCAGTCGGAAATATTAGTCATTAGTCACCTGTAAACCTGACTGATTAGTTACTTCATAGAAGTGATTTGATTAGTCACAGATTGTTTTGTTGGTCACTGAGTAGTTAATAGTATCTGAACTGTAATTGGTGTGATGTGTTGTGTTGTTAGTGGTAGCTTGTAGTGTAGTAAATCGTGGCGTGAGCGGTTTTGTATAAGGGGTTGTAAGTGAATATGTTTAAGAGAGTGAAGTATTAGAAATAATTAAGAGAGCACAACTGTTTTTAAAATAGATATATTCTCTAAGTGAAATTAAGTTACTTTAACATATCACAATAATATGCTTATAAGTATACTGAAATTAAATGGAATAAACTCTTATGTTATAACTTAAACTGGGCACAGTTCTGATGTGTCCTCCTTGGTGTCTACAACAAAACTATATCTTAATAAATCAGATGTTTATCTAGAATAAAGACAAATGTATATCACTGGCACTGAGTTTAAGAGAGTGATTCCTGAAGCAAGTGTTCTGGCTTTGAAAGCAGAATGCACACTGTCTTGAAGGAATGCCCTGCCCTTTCTAACGGGGAATTTTCTCTTACAAAACAGTTGGGCCAAGTGGTATTGTTATTTTCCTAACGGATTCCTGTGCTTTTGTCTCTTTAGCAACAATGACCTTACATTTTTAGTACCTGACTCTAAAATACATTATTCTTGCCAAAATTATTTCATTTAAAATATTTTTCAAAACTATTTCTTCTTCCATTTCTTCTTCCATTACATATCAATATGAATCTGTACTTATTAATATGTTTTTCACAAAAAGCGAATTTTTTTTTTTCTTTTCTTTCCTACATCAATGGTAATTATTTTCAGAGGTAATGCCCACAAAAAGATATACCTTTAATTGTATTTTTTTTTTTTTTTACTAATTTATCACTTTTTACGTTAATCACTTCAATAAAAATGTGACTTAAGAATTACATCAAATTTGAGACTAATCAATCTTTTGTTTTTTAATCATTAGAAAAAAAGATAATTAGTTATTAGTCATCAATTAAATTTATGTTTAATTAAATTACTGTTTGGCCCAATTCTGTCCTGAGTCAGAAAAAGTGATTTTTTTTTTTTTTTTTTGAATTCGTCTGTGTGTTTGTGTGTGGTCAATATAACTCAGAAAGTTCAAACTTGATATTTAGTTTAAGTGCTAGCATGACATCTTTTTATGAATAAGGTTTTGAACTAAATCAGTCAACCGGAATGCTACTTTAGTAAATGGGATTTATCAGTTTTTTTTGCGCTGTTCTAGTAAACGATTCCATCGATTTTATTTAAACTTTATAATATATATTAACTACACATATAAACGAGTTACAGCTTTCATTTGTAAAATACATTTCACCGGCTAAATTTAATTAAGGAGAATTTTGAGAGAAGGGTGGGGTTATTATGTTATCGTTTATAGTGCTATTTCAATTAATAACACCATTCTATCATCTAAATAATATTAATTATAATTAAATATGTTGCTGAAATTCCGAGTTTGAAATAAATCAGATAACCGGAAGTGCGTTTGTTTCAACACATTACTAAATGATTTTTTTTTTTTTTCAATTTTTTCGCGATTTTCTCAAAAATGGCTCCAACGATTTTCTTGAAACTACGTATATAAACTAAACATGCAATGATCTACATCTTTTATATAAAACATTTTTCTGGGAAAATTCATTTCAGGGCACTTTTAGGGGAGGGATAGGGTTACAGCTTCCTCTAAAGTGGTATCCATAGTTGATTATACAATTCTATCATCCAAACATAAATAATTAGAAATAAATAGATAGCTAAAATTCTAAGTTTTAAGAAAATCAGTAAACCGGAAGTGCGCATTTACTGAATTTTTTTTTTTTTCAATTTTCAACGAATTTCGTTATATTTGGTACACACACACACTATAACCTTGGTCAATTATAATTTTGAGAACAGGTGTAAGAGAAAGTTGTATGAGTGTTTCATACCAGATTTTTTTTTTTTTTTTTAAATATTTTAGCGGGTAAAGTCAATTAATTTAGTTCGGCCTTAAATAGGGTGTTTGCCGCTAACAATTATACACCTCGTATATACGTGTAAGGCTATACATTTTATTAAAAACCAATTTTTTTTTTCAAGAAACTTAATTTTAGGTTAGGAGGTCTGAAGTTAGGGGTTCTATAAAATGTCATTTCAATATATCGTATGTTTTTTTTTCATCTATTGTGTATATGAATTGAATGAAATAAGAACTTTAAATAAGTAGGGAATTGTTTAAAAGAAATAGAACATGACATTATATAGAATGTAATTGATCCAGGAGATTTTAAAAAGCTCTCTATTGTTCATAGAGTCAATCATTAGTAATTAATTATATGTTGACTAATAAAAAAAAAAAGAAGAGATGTATAATTGAAAATAATACTAAAACTATTGGCCTAAGTAATTTATTTTTTTAATTATAATTTTTTTTTTTTTTTAATCTTTATTTCTATGATGCTAATCAGAATATTCAGTATTATTTGAAGTCTTATTTCAATCATGTATATAAACACTTCATTGCACAATTTCGTTTATCTGGTAATGTATATAGCTAAGTTTACCTACAAATAGTACCTGCTATATGTGTTTGAAACATTATTTAGAATTATATTTCAGATGCAATATATTTACATTATTATGCTGAATCTTCAATTAGTTGACACGTGAATACATTTTTGGTCATAGGTGAAGAACTACCTTACTGAATGCGCATTTTTCACCCTATTATTTTGCAATTTTTCATGAATGATTGCAAAGATTTTTAAAAAAAATTTATTATGCAAATAAATTTAAAAATCTAGAGTGAAAACTCATACAGTTTTCACTCCTCCCCCCCCCCCACTTACCCCTCTTGATATAAACCTTTATATGAAACATGGCACAAATTTTCTTTCAATTTAAAACATTGCTCATTTATTATAACATAAATGTACTACAGGTGACGAAATTACCAATATAAAAAAAAACATATGGCGCAATAGCCCATGAAGGGCCAAGGCTTGCCAGACGGCGATTTGAATAGATGCAATAGATGATGGTGTAATAATAATAATAAAATGAACTCAATGAAATAATAAAATGAATAATAATAATAATAATAAAATGAATAATAATAATAAAGAAAATGAATAATAATAATAATAATCATCATAAAATGAACACTTAACAGCAAACGCATGCTCCGAGAGCAGCTGCGGTGTAGGCAGGGAGCACAAGGATGCAAGGAACTCCTTGTACACTTGACTCCTTTATTGCGGCTCAGGTTTCCCAAAAACAGCGCAACATCTCAATAGCCCTGGATAGATTATAGGAAGGCATTTGATTCGGTACCGCATAGTTATTAGTTATTCGGTACTGGTTATTAGAAGTTTTGAAACTCTGTAAGATTAGTCCCCTTGTTTGGGATCTTCTCTCCAGGCTAATGATGAGTTGGTCGACAGTGCTGAGGATAGAAGACCCCACCGCACAAGAGCCTATACAAGTGCCGCGATTAAAATTAAGAGAGGGATTTGTCAGGCTGAGGGATTGCCTGAGTCCGCTGTGGTTTTGTTTGGCGCTGGCCCCACTGAGCCACTTAATCCGAGTTAACCACGGAGGTTAAAAGATTAAGATAAATGATGAGTCTACCTTAATATGCCGTAATATTTATATGGACGACCTAAAGCTGTACGCGCGAAATAAGGAACAACTGAAGAGGATGATTGGGGATGTGAAATCCGTCAGTTGCTCGAAGAAGATGAATTTTGGGATGAAGAAATGTGCAATTTTGCATGTGTCTAAGGGGTGCGGGATCGATGCCTACAACTTGCAATCTGATAATGAAGAGCAAATAAAGTGTTTGAAGCTGGGGAGCTATACAGACACCTCGGTATACAACAATATGTCCAACTCTCCGGGAAAGAAATGCGAGAAGAAGTGCTGGGAACTTTTAAAAACAACTTGCGTTTAGTGCTGAGAACCCACTTATCTGGAAAGCGAAAGATAAAAGCTGTGGGCCATACCAGCACTATCTTACAGCTTTGGGATCCTAAAGTAGTCTAATACCTCGCTCCAAGAAATTGATAGGATTATTCGTACAAAGATGACAGATGAGCGAATGCGCCATCCAATATCATCTGTCGCGAGGATGTATTAGTCCAGGCGAGAGGATGGTCGCGGTGTCTTGAGTGTTGAGGAACTGGAGATTAACATGCTGCGCTACTTCCAGTCAAGTAGAATAAGTTTATATAGCGCCTTAGTAGAGATGGACGTAGGACTCACAGCGCTGAATCTCGGAAGCCCTGAGGACCCGGTGGTACTGGGCGCACAAATGAGTGGAAGTGCAAAGAGCTGCATGGCAGATTCTATAATCACCTAAATGATCCACTTATAGACAAATAGTTATCAACTCACTGGCTGAGGTCTGGGCGTCTTTTCGCTGAGACTCAAGGCTACCTGTGTGCCATTCAGGACCAGCTGATACCGACGTGGTCCTATCGTTGGCACGTGCTGAAGGAGGAGACGCTGACGGATATGTGTCGGGTCTGCTTTGAGGCAATTGAGTCTATCCAGCATATTACGGGTGGATGTGGTGCTCTTGCAGGGTCCGAGTAATTGAGGAGGCATAACAATGTGGCCAAGCTGTATCACCAGGCCTTGGCCGTCAAGCATGGTGCCTTATGAACAAGCCTAGTGAGCTGTTGCAGGTTGGGCCTGTCAAGATATACTGGGACTAGGCTTTAGTCACAGATGGTGCTGTCATGCACAGCAGGTCTGATATATTAATGATTGCTATGGGAAAGAAAGTGGCGGAGTTAGTGGAGGTAACGGTCCCGAATGACGGGAATACAAACTCCACCTACGGTCACAAAATTAGCAAATATCAGGACCTAGTGGCCGAGCTTAAAGACCTCTACAGACTAGAGAGGGTGAGGGTGACGCCCGTGATAATTTCCTCTAACGACCTCATTCCTAAAGGTACGATTGAGGCCACCGACTGGAACTTCCGTTGTCACTTGTCGTCGACGAAACCCAGCAAGTAGTCCTTCTTGATACCGCCAGGATAGTGCGCATATTTTTAAACTGCAGCTGAAATGTAAGCACACTTTATGGCTGGTTGCTTGTGTGTTTTTTACGTTTATGCGATTTTCTCAAAAATGGCTCCAAAGATTTTCTTCAAACTTTATATATCAACTACGCATACAAAGAGCTACAACTTTTATTTGACATGTTTCTCTGGGAAAATTCCTTTAAGGGCAGTTAAGGAGGGGTGGGGTTAGGTTTTTCATCTAAAGTGCTATTTCAGTTTATTAGACAATTCTATCATCTAAATAATGGTAATTAGAATTAAATATGTTTTTGAAATTCCGAGTTTCCAAAATTGGATAGCAGGAAGTGCGTTTACATAACCACTTCACTAAATGATTTTTTCACTTTTTCGCGATTTTCTCAAAAATGGCTCCGACGATTTTCTTAAAACTTCGTATATAAACTAAACAGGCAAGGATCTATATATTTTATTTAAAATATTTCTCTTGGAAAATTCTTTTAAGGGCACTTTTAGGGGAGGGGTGGGGTTATAGCATGCTCTAAAGTGTTATCATAGTTGATTATACAATTCTATCATCCAAACAAAATTAATTAGAATAATAGATGGACGAAATTACGAGTTTCAAGAAAATTAGTTAACCGGAAGTGCGCTTTTACTTGAAAGTTTTTCGATCGAATTTCATTAAACTTGGTATACAAACTATAAAATTTGTCAATTATAATTTTGAGAACTGGAGTAAGAGAAAGTTGTGTGAGTGTTTCACACCAGATTTTTTTTTTTTTTTTAGAGCCATGGCCGTGAACTGTGTGCCTAATCAGCCTTTCTTTAAGGCTTGTCTTTAAAGCACACAAAGCACACACATTCCACTTGATAAGCGGGTGACTTATAGATCGGTCACTTAAGATGATAACAGCCCCCTACGCCTTGATGAGCTCAGCACTCTTTAACCCGCATCACACTCCATATTCATGTTCCCCCACTACCTCCTCATTTGTTCATTCTATTTTCTTTTTTGTTTATTTTGATCTCAGAGATAAAATATTCTTTAGAAAATAACTAATGACTTTTGTGAATCATTCATTTTTTTTTTTTTTTATGGGGGTCGCTGAGGAGATAAAAATATATCTGGTGTGAACCACTCATACCACATTCTCTTCCTCCTATTAATACAAATATATAGATAAAATGATAAATTATCTTTAAACTTCAAATTTGGCTCAATTGTTTTAATATAAACTCAGAGGTAGGTGGTGGGGGAGACAAGTACCAATCTCAATCCAAGCAGATACGGAAGTGAAGAGTGCGCCAATAACATAGAACCAAACCTATGTATTTGAAATTTAACGCCAAAAATATCGAAACTATCTAAAATCAATGTTTGGGGGTGGAGAGGGTAAATGTTTCAAATAAAAACGAAAGGTTTATGTTTGTGCAAGTAGCACATTCCCCTGTTTAAAGGAAATCATTGTATTCGTTTTCAAGATAATTCCAGAAAACCTACTGTGTAGAGTTGCACTTCCCTTAAAGGATTTTAAGCAAATTTGAAATTCTATCAATGCTTGTAATGTATATTGTAGATTGTTGTAGGGGATTATTGCACTGCGACCTGAAAGCTTTATTGTGCCCCCTGGAGCCCTTATCCAATGCACAGCGGGCCTCCAAGCAGCGTTCTTCAGCTACAGACAACACTCCCCATCACTGGACAGTGAGTTTCAGTGGCTACTAGGAAGAAAAAAAAATCTAAGGGCGGCATGATGGATTCAAACCTCTGCGTTGCTAGTTCCAGCGCGCTACCACTGAGCCATAATCCCTTCCTTCTCCCTTGGCTTTCGCCAATTAACTAGGGGCGGAGACCCTACTTGGTGTACTGTGTTTGTCCTCGTCTGTAAAGTATGTTGTTTAAGTGTGTTGTGTACTGTTCTGACTAAGTGCATGGAGAACTGAGCTGTGGTAACCCTACTCCCCCAAGTAACTGCAGGCAACAGATACCCCTTGCGGGGATTCTTCAATGTATAATCCCATTAATATTAATATCACTTCAAACCCATTTTTATACCACTAATTCAAATGCTTCTTTGTTACCATGAAGGTCCTTCGTATGCAAGCTGCTTTTATCTCCACTATCATAATAAATTTTTATCCCGAGAAAAATGAGCCATAGATCGGAATAAGTAGGTAGTCCGAAGCAGCAAGGTCTGGGTTATAAGCAAGATTAGGAAGAAGTCCTAAGCTCATAAATTTTATGAAGCAATCAGACACGAAGTGTGTTGTATGTCGTCTCGCATTATTATAATGCTGCAGAAAAGTGAATGCCAAGTAATGAATATTAAGTGACCAATGTGCAATATCAACGCTACCAAAATATATGCAGTTCATGCAAATAAATGAAAGAAAAAAAAAACGCGCCAAACTCTTGATACACCCCCAATTTTATAGAGGTGATTTACCTACGTTTGAATAAACTTAGGTAACGAACCCGTGGGGTCGCTACTCCCCCAAGTAACTGCATGCAACACATATCCCTTGCTGGTAATAATCTATATTAATGTTATATAAGTGGTAGAACCATACATAACATAGAAGAAATACTATAGATAAAGGCTTACTGTTTCCTTAAAAATACCCAAAAATTACATAATTTTCTGGGAGAAATATTCCAAATAAATGTAATAGGTATTTATTATGCATGTATATAGATAGTAGTTTAAATAAAATCTCGAAAAACTGACAAAACCATACACTGATGTCGCAATACCCGGTAGATGGATTTTGCTAGAAATCTTCGTATCAGATGTTTGGTAATGATATTAACGTATACAGAATATTAAATTAAAGCTTTCCATGGAAATTTCTTTTGAGATCCAAACTGTAGGATACCCGGAGGACACCCCAAGGACTATATTTTATGTTAGGACAACAAAAAAAAAAGCAAAATTTAAAATTTAAAGAAAGAGGAGTAAGAAAACAGTCATGTGATTTGTATTAAACAACAAAATTTTTGTATACTCAAAACATCAAACGGGTTTTGAAAATTTTTTCCCGAATGCAAAGTTTTCTTATCACAGCAATAAGAGAATGTAATAATAAACAAAGCTTTTAGTTGGTGTGGAAAAATGAGTTAGGATTTAGAACATGGCCCATGTTGTAGAGTACTGATATATATTCACTGGTAACTATATATTTTAGGGAGGTTTGCTGTCACAGTGGTATTACTATTTTGGGGGTAAGAGTCTTAATCGGTCCTTTAACAACTAAGTGGGATTATGAGTTAACCTAGTAGATAGAAGGGATGTAAGCTGGTATACAATACACCCTTCAGCTACAACTAGTGAAGCCAAAATGCCATCCATTAGTGTACAAAACTTGCTCCGGATCCTATGTTAACATATTTTCTGCGTTGTTATAAATCTTTAAAAGAGATTCTGTATGAAGTTGTTAAACATGAAACTTGTTCTATTAGGCGTATTTGCAAAGAAAAATACAAAACAAAAACAAAAAAAAAACAAAAAAACAGAAAAATATATTAAATGACGAGTAAAAGGATAAAGAAAGGAGAGGCAATTAGGTAAAGTTAAGTTTCTAATTCAGTTCTGAGATTTCTTAAGTAAAACTACGGGAGTGGTGCCAAGTACAGAAGAGTTCCCAGACTTCTAAAGGAGTCAAGGGGCTCCTTTTTACCACCACTAAGCCTTCAAAACATTCCAAGCTTTACTACCTTTTACTCTCTATACGCCAAACTCACAATGCTTTTGTCATGCACTGTGGGATAGTCGTTTATCTCAGGGAATGGCTCGCCTGGCTGACCTCTTTTGTCCTGCCACTCACACAACTTAACCAGCCTACTTATTGGCCAGATATAATTAAGTCCCAAACCAAAATCACGCCCCCACATCTCTCTCTTACCTTGCTATACCCACTTCCTTTACTTCCTAATAATATAGAACTCAAACGGAACTGGTTATCCTTTTCCATTATTCCCAAAGAACCAAAGCCTTAAATATACTAGTTAAGTTTTACAATCATTAAATATGGGCAAATCCTATATTACTTTTTCTTACTACTGTAAGAGGAAAGTATTGAGGAGATTGTGTCAAACTTTATATAATCGATTATTTACCAGAAATACACGTTTGAGGTCCCCTGAGTCCAAAAAAATTGGTTTGAAGAAATTCTAAAAAAAAAAAAAAAAAAAAAAACAACATATTTTCTGATCTCGGGAAAATCTCAATGAATGTTTCAGTTCTCAAGAAAAGGAATGTAAGATCCATAGAGGCTTATCTCTTTATTCTCTGTACCATGTAAGCTCAACACAATAATTCTCGAAAAAAGAGATTAAGAGAGGTTGTAGAACATAGAATGAAATGAAACTAATGCGGATTCAAAAACATGAGAAGTATCAGAGACATTTTCCGTGGTAGCCTGCTACATTTTGTGGTCATCGACCGGTTTCGGGCGTTCGCCCATCTTCGGGATGCGTTTTTTTAGACAGTGTGACAACACAGATTTGCACGGAGCAAATTCAGTTTACACACTGACTAATGTTTTTAACTGTATTTTAAACTAAACTCTTAAACTAGGTCAGGGGTATGGTCAGCTGGGTGGGAAAACACTTGTTTGGGTTGTTAAAGGGCAAATTCTCCTTAAAATAGAAACAACACGTGGGGTTCTAATTTTTAAACTCTGTTGTTGTAGGGAGATTTACTTTACAATTAACTAATCAAAATAAAATATAAAATATAAAAATAAATAAAATAAATTAAATAACGATTTAAACTACATAATTTAAAATTAAGCGATTTTTATAATTATGCATTCCACTCAATATTTCACACAATGTGCATTCACACAACATTCACATACGCCACCCGCGCACGCATGTATATAAGAATAATTATACATACATGCGTGGATGGCGTATGTGAATGTTGTGTGCATGCATATTGTGTGAAATATTGAGTGGAATGCATATTTATAAAAAACTTAATTATAAAAAAACATATTTAGGTATACATGCGTGCGTGGATGCCGTATGTGAATGTTGTGTGAAAAATGAAATATTGACTGGAATGCGTAATTATAAAAAAACTTAATTATAAAAATCGCTTAATTTAAATTATGTTAGTTTAAATCGTTATTTAATTTAATTTTTAATTTATTTTGTATATACTTATTTTATATTTTATTTTGATTAGTTATTTGTAAAGTAAATCTCTCTACAACAACAGAGTTTAAAAATTAGACCCCCACGTGTTGTTTCCACTGTAAGGAAAATTTGCCCCTTTAACAACCCAAACACGTGTTTTCCCCACCCAGCTGACCATACCCCTTGACCTAGTTTAAGAGTTTAGTTTTAAATACAGTTAAAAACACTAGTCAGTGTGTAAACTGAATTTGCTCTGTGCAAGTCTGTAATGTCACACTGTCTGAAAAAACGCATCCTGAAGATGGGCGAACGCCCGAAACCGATCGATGACCACAAAATGAAGCAGGCTACCACGGAAAATGTCTCTGATGCTTTCCAGCTCTGCATAACCAACCACCACAATAACAAGAGAAGTATACAAGACCTTGTTTTCACCCTAAGGCAGGTTAGTGAAAAGTCAGACAAGGAGAAAGAACTAAGTGTATGCATTGTAAATTAGAAAAAAAGCATTTGGTAGGGTGGTAGTGCCTAAATGGACACCATATTTGAGCTTTTTGCAACTTTTAGTTTTTGACATATCCTGTTAACATACACGCACACACACATTTCTAAAACATTTACTAAAACACGCAGCATTCGCTAAAAACATTTATTTCGTATTTAGGAGAACCCAGAGCTTCTGAAGGACACCAAATGTACCTGAAACGCAGAGCATTTTTTTTTTCTTCAAAAAAACTTCTCTGGCTATTGCCGTAACAACATAACTTTATCATTTTAATTACATTTTTTATTTCAGTATATCCTTTCGGATTTTTTTTTTTTTTTTTTTTTTTTTTTTTTTTTTTTCTTCGAAGTTTCTTGTCCCCTCATATGGTTCCGCCTATCTTGGAATGTTTGAGTTCACGAATCAATATCCATGTTGCCTTCAATTTATTTGAATGAGTAAATCTGAACTTTAGTGAACAAAATTCTTGATTACTTCTTAAACTAAGTCAAGAAATGATTATATTGTAGAGACGTCAATAATATTGAACAAACACATTTGAATTTTCCTAAGAAATTAGTAATCCAAATTTAAAAGGAAACCGTCATAGTCGATTTTTGATCCAAAAATCTCAAAAAATTTATTCCCTAAAATCGCACTTCCGGTATATAATAATATTATTATTATTGAATTGAATTGAATCTTCATTTCTTTCTATGAAACAAACCCAGTCTCAAAAAAAAAAACGAAAAACAGACTAAACTTCTGACTTCTACAAATATATTGTTTAATTTAAATTGTAATTAAAATTTGAATTTTAAATTCGACTTTTTTGCTTCATTATATTTCAGCTACAAATATATACATTTGTATAGTTATATTGGAAAAATTGCAACTGGGTTATACTTTAAATAAACACAACTATGTTAACCTGGCGAGAAGGTATTTTTTTTTTCCCTTGGCCTCGTGCTTGTTGCCAACAGCCAGAAGAATGTATTTATAAGCGAGAACTGTTTTATAGTGTGAATGTATTTATTGGAGTGAATGTATTTGTTAGCGCCTTGAATGCTGGTATAAATGGTTAGATTAGTATTTTATTTTTTATTTTGTGGTTGAATTTAGGTTTAGTCTCTTAATAGAGGGTGCAGGAACGTACTGCACTCCTCAGTTAACTCGTTCAATAGCCTCCTCAAATAAAATTTATACAATTAAAATATCAAAAAATTATAATATTAAATGAAAGAATCATGATTTTTGGCATTTGCTTGGGCTGTTAAAATAAGGTTCTCTAGAAGTTAAGAAATGGCACAGTAATAACCCGCACTCCCTATCGTCGACCCAGATCGATGAAATAAGTGAAGTAGTGTGGGAAGAATAAACCACCAATGGTTCCACCTCGCTCTGCCAGGCAAAGTGTCGTGTGTGGACGCCAATTAAGGTATTTGGTGCCATCCCAGCTCAAGTGGCAAAAGAAGAGAAAGATACTTAAAGGACGTGGGGCGCTAATGGCCATAAGTCGGCGATCTATGGTCAAAAAAAACTATGTTACCCCCCCCAAACTATATAAACCGCAGTATGAGAAAATCGTGTAAGTGTATCATACCAAAGTTTTTTTGTTTTTTTTTGATAAATAAGGTTTTTACAAAGTAAAGAAGTTAAGGTTTTTAAGCTTGTTAGGATGGCGTTTTAAAACAATGTGGTGAAAGGCTTTTTGAAGAATTTGCCGGCAGTTGTGATTAAATAAAGTTCGGAAATGTAAAAAAGAACATGAGTTCCAGGATTAGAAGTGGTGGCGTGGCAGCTGGAGCTTTTTTCCCTACTTCTTTATGTTTTTTTTTATTCTTGTTTTTTTTTTTTAAGTGGTTAGCTCAGGCAAAACACCGATCAGTTTTGTCACAGAGGTCTCCACCCACAGCAGAAAGCGGAAGGGTAATTTGTCTCAAAGTATTAATGTATGTATAAAATTAGTGGTGTACAAGCAGTGTCTGTCGGTTTGTCCGTCTACTACCAATGTACACTGTCCAGCACTAACGGTCAGCAGACTCTCAACCTACTTGATATGTATGCCCAACAGTTCACACGATGAGATCCCATTTTCTTAAGTCACGTAAACACACCTTCGTGAACACCAAACTTTAAGAAAAACAACACAAATCTGATGTGAGACACATCGAAAGTATTGTTTGTAATCGTGTCAAATTTTCGATATTGAGTTTTCACCGGAAATATCCGTTTTGTCCAAAAAAGTGGTTTTTAGCAAATGGTCTGTGTGTGTGTGTGTGAACAGCATAGCTCAAAAATGAAAAACCGTAGAAAGTCAAAACTTGATATTCCGTTTAGGTATCACCATGGGATCTGACAGTAGTTATCTGTCAATATTCCTCAAACGCAAGTACACTTTACTAGTTTTTTTTACGTTTTTTGCGATTTTCTCAAAAATGGCTCCGACGATTTTCTTGAAACTTCTTATATAAACTAAAAATACAAAGATCTACATCTTTTATTTAAGACATTTCTCTGGAAAAATTCATTAAGGGCACTTTTAGGGGAGGGGTCGGGTTGCAGCTTTCCCCTAAAGTGGTATCATAGTTGATTATACAATTCTATCATCCAAACAAAATTAATTCGAAATAAATAGATGGCCAAAATTCCAAGTTTTAAGAAAATTGAAAGCCGGAAGTGCGCTTATACTGAACAGCTTTTTCAGTTTTCGACGAATTTCGTTATATTTGGTACACAAAATATAACATTTGTCACATATAATTTTGAGAACAGGAGTAAGAGAAAGTTATGTGAGTGTTTCACACCAGATTTTTTTTACTTTTACTTACTCCTAGTAAGAGGAAGTATTGTAATCCTGACAAATTTTCAATGTCGAGTTTTCACCGGAAATAACAGTTTTGAGGTACCCTGAGTCCAAAAAAGTAGTTTTTAGAAAAAGGCCTGTGTGTGTGTGTGTGTGTGTGTGTGTGTGTGTGAGAGAGAGAGAGAGAGAGTATGTAAGTATGTGTATATGTATCCGAAAATAGGTTATCTGACAAAATTCCTCAACCGGAAGTTCCACTTTACTAGTTTTATTTTTTTTAGTTTTTTGCGTTTTTCTCAAGTATGGCTCCAACGATTTTCTTCAAACTTGGTAAATCAACTACACATACAAATAATCTACAACTTTTATTTGAAACATTTCTTTATGAAAATTCATTTAAGGGCATTCTTAGGGGAAGAGTAGGGTTAGGTTTTCCTCCCAAGTGAAGTGCTATTTCAGTTTATTACAAAATTCTATTAATAATATTAATTAGAATTAAATATGTTGTTGAAATTTCGAGTTAAAAAAAAAAAAAATCGGATGACCGGAAGTGCGTTTTTTACTAAAATGTATTTTTCAGTTTTCTTGCAATTTTCTCAAAAACGGCTCCAACAATTTTCTTTAAACTATTAATGTGAGCTACATATATAAAGAGCTAAAACTTTTATTTGTAACATTTCTCCTGGTAAAGTCATTTAAGGGGGCCTTTGGGGTGGGGTGGAGTTATGTTGTTTTTTTTAACGCGCTAACATAGTTGATTATAAAATAAATTCTAACATCCAAACAAAATTAATTACAAATAAATAGATGGCCAAAATTCCGAGTGTCAAGAAAATTAGTAAACCGGAAGTGAGCTTTTACTGAACAGTTTTTTTTTTTTCAATTTACGACCAACTCCGATGAATTTCATCAAATCTGATACACTAACTATAAAAATATGTTATATTTGGTACACTAAGTATAACTTTGTCAATTATAATTTTGAGAACAGGAGTAAGAGAAAGGTTTTGTGTGTGTTTCACACCAGATTTTTAATAAAGCCATATGTTTCATGTAAATCCTAATATGCGTGGAGAGGGCAAACCGTGCTTAGGACAGCCTTCCACAGTTCCTTCCTCTACTGTTTTTGGGGCATACTAACATTAAGTAGTTAGTATCTGCTATAGTATCTGGAGGGCAAGAACAAATTGGATCTATGTTTACACCAATTCTCTCTAGATGTTGAGGTGAATAATTATGATTAAATCATAATCGGGTAATTGTGATATTGAATCTTCTGTTGAAATTAAGTGTGTTTGAGGAATCAACGTGTTTTGGGGATAAAATGCTGAATACGTGTATAAAACTAGCCTTTCGACTGTTTTGACAAACTACACTCGCGCTAACACATTCATTGTAACTAGCAGCTGAAATAACGAATTAAGTTCCTGTAGAATGCACTCGTGAGCGTGTCTACACTATTACACAGTAATATTATGAATAATTTATGCTTTTTTTTTTAAATAATTTCTCATTTTTAAAATACCAATATTACGATAACTTATTTAAAATAATTCGAACACATGATGATTTCTGACTGCTATATTATTATTATGTCTATATCTTGTTTGGCGAATAAACTCAACTTTTGTACGGCTGATTCCGTGCTATCCGGGGACATGACAATTAAAATTAGCCAGCTCAACTGTATTTATTATGTCAATGCTTGCTCGGTGGTCGAAAGAAATCACAGCGATGTGCTAAA
This sequence comes from Triatoma infestans, assembly GCA_011037195.1. Taxonomy (NCBI): domain Eukaryota; kingdom Metazoa; phylum Arthropoda; class Insecta; order Hemiptera; family Reduviidae; genus Triatoma; species Triatoma infestans. The sequence continues at coordinate 22,946 of JAAEAF010007792.1, forward strand.
TCCAATGAGCCGGCAGGTTTGACCACAACAATGACCCAGTTCTTAAGACCCAGATCTTTGCGTATGGCATGACCATTTATAATTCTTTCATACTATAAATATTAACAAAACTGCAACTTCATGGACAATGACTAAGAATATAGGAAATAGTACTTACATTTTCTGATAATCTCAACCGCGTCTCTATATTACCCAAACTTACCTGAAACAAAACAAATACATTTAGGAAATATTATAGTTAAAAACAAAATAATAATAATAATAATAATAATAATTGAATTATCTTCTAATACTAATTTATCTTCACTAGTAATTGGAGATTCTTCTTTCTAGTAATTTTCGCGGCTTCCTGATTTGTGGAATCTCTTTCTAAATGATAAACGCGTTCGATGTAGATTTGTTATCACCTTTTCTTGCTTCGTAATCTTAAATGATGTTTACGTGTAACGCGTCCAGAGCCGGTTGTTCATCTTGCAATTCAATTGCACACCGAAAATTTGTAAAACTTTACGCAAGGTTATATAAGCAGCATGATCGATAATAAGTCGCGATCAATTTTGACTTTCATTGAGGCCAGTTTTGTTGACAGTGTCGAACAATTTGTTTAGATGTGTAACCATATCAGTTCCTTCTTCCATTCGTTGTATGGTGCTTTAAAAGTGTTGCATTCCTGGCAGGGCCTTTTGATTAGTAGATATTCTCGCGCGAAATTGTACAACCTTTAACCTGCTTTAGTTCTAAGGGACTGATTGATAGGATTATATCTGATTTAACCTTTCCGTAGTTTTTGTCCTAATTGTCTACTGTATCCGGATGGGGGGGGAGAAGGTTTCACATTTTTGCCACTAACATATTCCCAACTATCATTTTTTTGTTAATAGAGCCTCCATTTGCATTCCTCCAAATATCGTGATAATTCTTAGTGTAATAATTCCATTCTTATTATGGTGGTATGTTCATTTTGCAATTCAAATGTTTCGAGATGAAGAAATAGTGTACAGACAAGGACGTTAACACGCTTTAAATATTTATATTATACAAACTCTTGGCTCCATAATCTGTCAGGGATGCTTGGCAGAGTTGAACAGGTTTTGGAAGTTAAAACAGATACAATACAGTTGCTATAAAGCCTTGTAATTTAATTTAATCCAAAACAAGATACTTTACGAGAAAACAATTAATAGATGGATGTAGAAATGTTATGAACACGAATAAATGCATACACGTACGGACAGCCAGAGTAATTTACACAAACATAACCGGTAAAAGACTGAGTTAACAAATATTATGTGAAGTAAGGTTTACTATTTTGATATAAGGAAATACACTCACACACAGAGATACCGGATGAAGCGCACTAACACAAAGAAACCCAGAGTAGAACATGGAGCGGATAAGGGAATTTCCTGCTTACACTTCCCGTTCAACACATTTTGTTTAAAATCATAAATATGAAGAATATTTATCAATACGTTATACAAAATTTGTCTGTGAATGCTTTGTACCATTACTTGGGCAAGGGGTCCAAGTTACAACAATAAAGTTGAAGATCCCCTGCTTTAGAAACTATGAACAGATTGACCCCCCCCCCATACTCTTGGGATAACCTGTAAACTAACTATAGATTACCTGACACCTCATTTATATGGTATAAGATGTGATAAATCAAGAAAGGATCGGGGATAAATACTGTTAGATAGAACATATTTCAAGGTGACTACTGCTGCCTGTACAGTTTAATAATGCTTAACTTGCATATTGAAAACAACTCCCATAATCTTAAGACAGAAACGCTACCATGTTAAACAATATGAAAGTAATCGCAAATCAATTTTTATTTATTGTTTTGTTAAGATAACAATATCAGCATCCATGTTATAATTTATGCACAATATATATAAACTCCGTGTTTCAGCTGTTTATACGAAATAATAAAAAAATCTGATATAAAACACAAACGATTTTTTTTTTACTTTCTCTTCTCCTAGTAAGAGGAAGTATTGTAATCGTGTCAAATTTTCGATATCGAGTTTTCACCGGAAATATCCGTTTTGAGGTCCCCTGGGTCCAAAAAAGTGGTTTTTAGAAAATGGTCTGTGTGTATGTATGAATGTGAACAGCACAGCTCAAAAACGAAAAACCGTAAAAAGTTAAAACTTGATATCCCGTTCAGGTATCACCATGGTATCTGACGGTGGCTCATCTGTCAAAATTCCTCAACCGGAAGTACCACTTTACTACTTCGTGTTTTTACTTTTTAGCATTTTTCTCAAAAATGGCTCTGACGATTTTCTTCAAAAATGGTACATCAACTACACATACAAGGAGCTGCAACTTTTATTTGAAACATTTCTACGGGAAAATGCATTTAAGGGCACTTTTGGGAGAGGGATGGGGTTACGGCTTCCTCAAAAGTGCTATTTCAGTATATTAGACAATTCTGTAATCTAAATAATGTTAATTAAAATTAAGTATGTTGTTGAAATTCCGAGTTTGAAAAACATCGGATAACCGGAAGTGAGTTTGTTTTAACACTTTACTAAATGATTTTTTCACTTTTTCGCGATTCCCTCAAAAATGGCTTCGACGATTTTCTTGAAACTTCCCATTATAAACTATACATACAAAGGGCTACACTTTTATTTGAAAACATTTCTCTGGGAAAATTCATTTAAGTGCACTTTTGGAGGAGGGCTATCATAGTTGATTATACAATTCTATCATCCAAACAAAATTAATTAAAAAGAAATAGATGGGCGAAATTCCAAGTTTTAAGAGATTTAGTAAACCGAAAGTGCGCTTTTACTGGTAAGTTTTCGACGAATTTCGTTAAATTTGGTATACAAACTATAAACTTTGTCAATTATAATTTTGAGAACTGGAGTAAGAGAAAGTTGTGTGACTGTTTTACACCAAATTTTTGTTGTTGTTTTTTTTTCTGCAATTTACATAGTCTATTTAATTTATTATAACAACGTTCTTCAAGCATGAAATGTTGAATACATTTTTTATTTATTTATTTAAGGCACGTCAACATCTATGGTCAAAGGCACCCGGAGCCTTCTCAGCACACTGCCGGTCTCCGGCAGAAAAAAAAACATAATGTTGTGTTAAATCCTCAATTAATAGAAAATTTCACATATCAATTTTTTCGTTCGCTAAAAAAATTTACAATGTAGCAGCGTATTTATGTTTAAAAGCTAAAAAATATTTACACTATTATTGCAAAAAATTAGCTCCGAATTTGTAAAAGACGTATTTGCAAAGATTAATTTGTTTAAATATGCATAGCCTTGCTTAATATTTGTATATATATATATATTCATAATAAATTCAACCAGAGCTATAATATTTGTACATACTTTTTATATATTTATATACATTTTTTTTTTCCTTCCATTATTTAACGTTTACTATCTATTATTCATTAATAATAAAGGGTCTTATCTCCATAGCATTTTTAAGAAATATATACATCTGAAAAGATTACTGATTACTACTGTCCTGCAATAAATTAGTTAAATTTTGATCACCTAATAATATATAATTTCTCAAACCGTTACATACTACAAACGAAAAAAATATGATGGAGATCTTCGGGCTGGTTCATTTTGCACAGATAGTACACAGCTCGGCTGGTGTGATGGTATATTTGGACCTATTGATATTTAATACTGGTAAGGTGTGTAGTGGAAAGAAAGAAATGAAAGAAAATAATAGTTTTGAAAAATAGTTTAGAATATTTTATAGTTTGAAAAATTGAATTTTGTAATATTTTAAATGTATCTTAGTGCAGTGAAAAGAGTCAGGTACTATAATTTAAGGTCATTGCTATAAAGAGACAAAGGCGCAAGAATCCATTAAATTAATACAATGCCACTTGGCCAACTGTTTTGTAAGAGAAGGCATTCTTTCGAACAGTCTGCATTTTTCTTTCGAAGCCAGAACACTTGCTTCAGGAATCGCTTTCCTAAACTCATGCCAGTGATAGAGATTTGCATTTAATCTAGATGAATACTTAATTTCATAAACATAATAGTTATGATATTGTAAAATATTTAAATATCTTTAAAGATAATATATTTAATTTAATCTAACAGTGTTTTCTTAATTATTCTAATTACTTCTCTCTCTTAAAACTTACAAACACAAGCCCCTTTTACTAAACCGCTCAAGCCACTACAAGCTACAACAAACATATATCACACCACACCAATAACATTTCAGTGTTTATTGCTTGTTGTTAACGGTGCTATCGTCCTAACAATGTCTATTGGAAGATTTAGTTTTAAATGAGGTTGAGCTACTGTAATATTTGCTAATGAAGAGTATATAGTACTAAATTGTGAACGTTTACAATTTGCTAAATCTTCTTCTCTTTAATTCTGGCTTATCATGCCCCAACACTCTTTTTAAATTTCGTTTTATAAGTGTAGGATCTTGGCTTTTCCATAAATCGTAAAAATCATATTCAACAAAAAAATTGCTCGCATTGAGAGACCCAGTTATATTCTGTTTTATTCAGCAGACTCGTATCCAACTTCTTCAAACGTTCATAATAAATGCTTGGCAGTCTAGTTCTATCCATTTCTAATAGTCTACATAACCATCTAATAGACCATTTTGCTACTTGTACTTTCAAATTAGAAAAAAATGCATATAAATGTATATAAATATATAAAAAGTATGTACAAATATTATATCTCTGGATGAATTTATAGATAATAATTTTGTGCAATTTTTCAAATACTCCTTGTCTCACTTTATTAAGCCATATACATATGTAAATTGAGGTTAAAATGCATTTTTTGTTTGTGTAATTTCAATGTATATGTTCAAGTAGTATATTCTCTTTCTTTTGTTTATATTTCTGTTTTTCTGTAAGGCAAGACTTCTTTGTATAGGGGAAACCCTGAAGATTAAATAAATAAAAAAAATAAAATTAATATTCATAAGGGGCGGCAATTTGTCCTTTTTGTCCGAGCCGTAATCGCGAGAGCGGGCGCAGCGTGCCCATCACCGGACAGTGAGCTGTAGAGGCTCCTAGGAAGAAAAAAAAAATCTAAGGGCAGCACAGCTGTACTCGAACCCGTGACCTCCTAACCACTGGACACTTCAATGTCTGAAAAAACTTTTTTTTTCGAGCTCCTCAGAACCTCTATAAAAATAGATTTTCCGGGAAATAGTTGTAATTAAATATATATACCAAAGTTAATAAAATTCTTTAATGTCTTATTGGAGAAAATCGCAAAAAACTAAAAAAAAAAAAATCTGGTGTGAAACACTCACACAACTTTCTCTTACTCCAGTTCTCAAAATTATAATTGACAAATTTTATTAGTTTGTGAATCAAATTTAATGAAATTCGTTAAAAAAACTGTCCAGTAAAAGCGCACTTCCGGTTTACTAATTTTCCTGAAACTCGGAATTTTAGCTAACTATTTATTTCTAATTAATTTTGTTTGGATGGTTGAATTGTATAATCAACTAGGATAGCACTTTAGAAGAAGCTGTAATCCCTCCTCCAAAAGTGCACTTAAATGAATTTTCCCAGAGAAATGTTTTCAAATAAAAGTTGTAGCGCTTTGTATGTATAGTTTATAATGGGAAGTTTCAAGAAAATCGTCGAAACCATTTTTGAGAAAATCGCGAAAAAGTGAAAAAATCATTTAGTAAAGTGTTAAAACAAACGCACTTCCGGTTATCCGATTTTTTTTTAAACTTGGAATTTCAACAATATATTTAATTCTAATTACCATTATTTAGATGACAGAATTGTCTAATAAACTGAAATAGCACTTTAGATGAAAATCTAACCCCACTCCTCCCCAGAAGTGCTCTTAAATAAATTTTCTCGGAGAAATATTTTAAATAAATGTTGTAGCTCTTTGTATGTGTAGTTGATGACGCAAGTTTGAAGAAAATCGTTCGAGCCATATTTGAGAAAATTGCAAAAATGTAAAAAAAAACAACAAGTAAAGTGGTACTTCCGGTTGAGGAATTTTGACAGATGATCCACTGTCAGATCGCATGGTGATACCTAAACGGATTATCAAGTTTCAACTTTCTACGGTTTTTCATTTTTGAGCTATGCTGTTCACATCCACAGAGACCATTTGCTAAAAACCACTTTTTTGGACACAGGAGACCTCTAAACGGATATTTCCGGCGAAAACTCGATATCGAAAATTTGACACGATTCGAATACTTCCTCTTGCCCTAGGAGTAAGAGAAAGTAAAAATCTAGTGTTAACACTCACACGGACACTTTCTCTTAATCTTCTTATTACGGTTATAATATAAAATGACGATATTTTCTTTAAATTACAAGATTTGCTTATTTGTTCTGTTGTAAATATACAAGCTCTGGGGCACAAAGGAGGGGGGATAAACGCCAATCCATCCCAACAGAAGTAGGTGAAATGTCTTTGGTTATGCTGAGTTGTTGTTGTATGTTTGTAATAGCACGAGCGGTTAGTAAAAGGGCTTGTAAAGTATATATGTTTAAGAGAGTGAAGTATCAGAAATAAGAAAGTAGTCACCACTGCTAACAATAAATATATTCTATTGAAATAATAACTACAAGTTATTTGCAAGATATCATAAACTTATTAATATGCACTGATGCTAAGAGAGCGAAAAACAAGTGTTCTGCTTCGGTGTCTACAACAAACTATTATGCTTTATAGATCATTTGTTAATATAGAATAAATGTTAATCTCTATCACTGGCATGAGTTTAAGAGAGCGATTCCTGAAGCAAGTGTTCTGGCTTTGAAAGCAGAATGCAGACTATCTTGAAGGAATGCCTTCTCTTACAAAACTGTTGGCCAAGTGGCACTGTATTAATTTAACGGATTCTTGCGCCTTCGTCTCTTGGTTTGCATTGACCTAGATTGTAGTATACCTGGCTCTATCCCCGTCACTAAATACACTATTTGAACTGTCTAATTTTCACAAAACTATTATTTTTCCATTTCTTCTTCCACTACATAGGTAAAAAATGATTACATTGTGGAGAGCCCCTAATAACATTGAACAAAACAAAAACTTAAATGAAGGAAAAGGATTGTGAGTTTCGGTCTTTTTAAAAAAATTAAAAAACTTAAATTCTTGCCAACGTTTCGACAAATATATTGTCTTTTTCAAGGCATAAAAAATAAAAACAACTATTAAATAATCTTCAAAACATATCAAACTCGAAAACTTGTGTATAATTTTGGAAAAGAAAAAGTTGAGAACACCTAAACAACACAGAGAATAATCAAAATTGAGGTGTTCTCAACTTTTTATTTCCAAAATTATACATAAGTTTTCGAGTTTGATATGTTTTGAAGATTATTTAAAAGTTGTTTTTATTTTTTATGCCTTGAAAAAGACAATATATTTGTCGAAACGAAGACAAGTAACGGTCGAGAAGAATCTTCCATAAAAACTTAAATTTTAACGTCTTCGATTCCTCAAAAGGCAGAAACACCTAAAAAAAATTTTTTACTTCAAATAAGGGAACATTTAGTAAAAATGATAAGTTTGAAGGAAATCTATCACTAAAATCTATGTAAACTGTAGTAGGAAGAAGTCCTGTCAACGCTAGATTTTTTTTTTTTTTTACCTGTTTATACACTACAGTCTTATCGATTTGCTCAAACAACAGATTAACATCAACTCTAGAAGCTCTGTGAACATTTATTGACATAATAAATAGATTTATCAATTCTTGTTAATCTATTTGCATAATCTTCAAGACGACAACCAACAAGATATTGATATTTTAACATTAATACCATAATTCCACAGCAAAATTTATGCATCAAATTCCCAAAACCCTTAAGAAAACTTCAACATTTACCTGTAGATATTCATATTTTATTATAATCCAAGTCTGTCATTAATCATCATAATATTACTTTTTTATTGTAACGTTTTTCCCTCTAAACTAGCTACTGAAACTAGTTTTAGTGGGTTCTTATAGATAAAATACTCTAAACTTCAATAAAGAAAACACCAATTTATTGTTATACACAATAAATTACAAAATACAACACTTAATAATAATTACTTCACAGTTTAAAACAAAAAGTTCACTTTGTTCACTTTTTATACAACTTTTCACAAACTAGTGACTTCGTTGTAACTGGAAAACTCTCTCAACTCTCTGCGGTCCCACTGTTTATACCGGTGGGGAATCTTCTAGAACTTCCTCGATTCGTCTAGAAAGAATTAGAGCGCCGCCAGCGTTCCCAGCGGCCACTAGAAGAACCTTAGGCACCTGCCTTCTCTCCTAGATGGCACCTCTGGCTGCCTTACATTATTATCCTTCGATAGCACGACGGTCATTCAAAAAGTTTTAAGGGAAGAAGAAACAAAGTATGTGTCTCAATTGATGGGAGGGTCTAGAATTTTTACACTGCATTAATGCCAATACATTATCTTGGGCCAGCCACAAATCACTCAATTTCATAGTGATGGTAATTGATTGGTTGTTCTAGCATCGAGTATCTGAGATCTATTTTTGAGTAACCCTATAGCTTGGGGTTTTTTTTTTCAAATTTTTCCCTAATCATTTATATAATTAGGCTTCAAATAATGTATATATATTTACCTTTATGTGGAGGTCATAGTGGCATGCTAAAGGCATGACACTCCTGAGTTTTTGTACATTTTTTGTAAATTTATTGTAAATAAAATGATTTATCTATCTATCTATTTTTGAGTAAAGACAGTACTTGTGAAGATTTGAAGGATTTTACAGTACTTGTAAAATTAAGAGAAGAGCAGTTACGCGGATGTTACATGCCGTAATTTGAAGCCATAAACATTGTAACCAAAAAAAAAAAAATCTGGTGTGAAACACTCACACAACTTTC
>JAAEAF010007793.1:0-36415 GCA_011037195.1 Triatoma infestans
GATTGCGCATTTCTTGAATTCGGTTAACAAAATCAATGGGAGATTCTTTGTAATTTAATCTAGTTTGTAATATTTCATAAGACCTGGAGTCCGCGAAGTTTTCTTTTAATAAATTTATTAGGATTACTAAATGATTCACATTATGTGAAAGAATTACATTTCTAGCCGGCCCTACTAGTCTACTTTTTACTTTTACAAACAACGTAGTATGATTATAGTCTCTTTCTTCGATGTTCTCTGCACATACTATTGCGTAGGCGTTTTCTACTAGTTCACAAAAGAAAGCTACTTCCGAGGGGTTCCCATGAAAGTGAGGGGTGTGGTTGTAATCTTCTTTTGAGATTTTGTAATTAACAAGGACTTTAGCAGGTTTAAGTATAAACTTTTTACCTACTTTAGATGTTGATGAGTTGGTTGTTGGTGAGCCCCCAGCTTGGTTGTTTGGTCTTGAACAATGAAGTGAGTCTTGCACGATGAAGTGATGTTACCGCTTATGTGTAGGGTGAAAATCCTTCTGGGTCAACTGGACACAACGTGAGACAAATGGTCGCACTGTAGATTATCGCCTTGGGGGTCCCTGTTCGGGCGCCAGTTATGTGAAACACTCACTTAAAGACCTTTTTAAAAAGACATTATTTACAAACCAAGCTAAGTGCACTACACAGATTACAACATACAACTGACTTAATTAATGAGAGAGGCGTATATATAATAAAGTGAGATGTGCTGACTAAGTACAGCTGGATTAGACGAGATGGTGCCGTAACTTCCATTAACTGGAAGTGTGACTTTAATTTTGTTTCATCAGTATTTGCGATTTCTGGAGACCGACTCCCCAACGATTTTCTTCTTATATTGTTTACACCTTTGCCATAAATGTCTATCAATTTTATCTAAAACAGTTCGAGGAACTGTAATTCAAGTTTATATTTTGCCGTTACAAGCTTTGCTAGTTTGTGTCAGAGAACGTCGGCACATAAGTCACTCTCATGTATTCATATATGTCCCCAAGAACTTTTTTCATGGCAAGTTCCTTAAACGTTTGAAAAGAATTTTAATAATTTTTAATAAAAATTTTCAATTAATTGAGAAAACTTGTGTGAGTGTCTTATGCCAAATTTTCTTCTTCAATGTTTTTATCGCGTTAAAATCACAAACAGGAAACTGTTGATTTTGAAAAATAGTGGGAGAAAAATCATCTCGGTAAATAGTTGACATTATAGATATAATAATAGATTATTACAATTAAATCAACATCGATTGTAATATGTAATTAAATATTAATAGTAGAAAAAATAACATCAAATACAAAAATTGGATAATTGGTTTAAGATAATGTTAGTGTTATAGTATGAAAACATTCAGTTTGAGCTGCACGAGTAATGTTGGTACACGTGTAGTGACGGAGAGTTAGGTTTCTCTTTTATAGATACTAAAGTGTCAATATTAAATTGCCCCCACACCAGGCTCTATTAGTTTAAGTACTGTACTCTACGCCACCAGCCGTAATGTGTGCAGCGATCTGGTGATCCATAAAGGAAATAGAGAGAGAACAAGTTTTAAAGAAGCTGGCTGCGTTGGTGTTATAAAAATCATTATATAGGAGAAGTTGGGGCCAATATTACCATCTGGTCTATTAGCCTGGACTTTATTTCCTTGTAAGATGGGCCCACTTTATAGTCTAGTACATATACATATAGCCACCATTCCGCTAGAAATTAGTGTTGTTGATAAATTTCAATAACTAGGTATACTGCTACACTGCGCACTATAAATAGTGTTGGTATTATCCTCTACAACTATCTAATTTAAAATCAGACATGTATCCTGGACTAATAACCGCCAATTAGGTGATTTAGAGAGCCGTATTCTATTTCTTATTAAAGGCCACAACCACCTTCCCACATTACCCTTCACCACTTATTAAAGGAGAATGGCCAGCCAGCTGCTTTTGAGCGAAATGTAGTGTGAAACGCTCACACGAATTTCTCTTACGGCTATTAATACAATTATATATAAAGCCGATTTAGTGAAAATCTTGAAAACCTGAAAGAAAAAACATTCAGTAGAGTTGGACTTATGGTTGATGGACTTTGCCCGAAACCTTCGTGCCAGATGTGGTGGTAGTACTAAGTTTGAGCTTTCTTTTGCTTTTGAGATGTTTCGTTCATGCAGACATACACACATACAGACCATTATTCACTAAAAGATGGTAGGTAATATGAAGGGCCAAGTCTAAACCAATTAGGTTACTAAAAATAAGATTAATTACCTTTACAATGGTATACTTATGTGGGTAAGGTGAAAAGTTCTCGGCCTAGTAGTGAAAATGAGTTCTATTTATTTTAAAAATGCATTTATTTCTCAAAGTAGTCTCCCTTAGTTCAATACACTTTGTTCTACGCTTCTCCAATAACTGGATTCCGTCCATGAAGTGTGATTCTAGAAGGCCTTCAAAATATCCATTTACCGCTGCTATCACCTCTTCATTTGATCCTAAACATTTTCCAATGACATATTTCTTAAGGTTGGGGATAGATGAAAGTCAGAGGAAGCCAAATCTGGCGAATACGGACATCCTTATTTTAAATACCCGAAAAAGCAACAATTCATACTTCAAATAGCTCAATTTTACTATTGCGAGCGCCTTTGAGGCGGGTGATTGTCCTGGTGAAAGAGGAATTTTTTCTTTTGCAATCAGGTCTTTTCTCTCTTTTCTTCTTAATCTAGCTAGTCAAGAAGATGTGTTTGGTATTCCCTATTAATTGTTTGACCCTTTGGCCGGTAGTCAATTAAAAGAATCCCTTTCAATCCCAGAAAACAATAGCCATACTCTTTCTAGCCAATGCAGTTGTCCAGAAGAGTCTTAGAGAACGTTGTACTGTTTATCGATGTGTTGTGTAAAGGTTGACAGTATAATTCTACAAAGATCGAAGACACAGTTTGTGTGAAAGTGGGGTATAAAAGGAATGTAATAATATCGACCGCAGACCACACTATCTTGTGGCCTTGATTGATTAGACAAGTTCAATATATTATTGCATTGCGGAGTGATATTTTTGAAATCTGATCTAGTGAAAGTAGTTGAGAATAATAATAATAATTTTGGAATAATGCAATTGAATCTTTTCAAAAGCAGTTAGTGTCAAGGACTACTTTTGAAATATTTGCGTTGCAAATTATCATTCTTTTGGCCCAAATCGCCTTCATAAGCTGCCTTTTTCTTTGGGAGCTTTATGGATTTCATTTGCTAAAATGGAGAGTGCGAACTATCATAATTAGCATATTCGGGTTTACTTTCCGTCTGTCATCTAGAATACCTTCCTCTGTAATCTATAATAATAATAATCTTCTTTTTTGGGGGATGGGGGGCCCGGAGACTACCGGCTAAAACACCCCTCTCTGCTTGGACCTAGCCTGGATTTGCTGATTCCAGCACTACATCAGGCTAGGCCTCTGTCCTATCCCCATAGGGGTTCCTCTTTTCCTGCTTCTCCAGGTCCTTCTTCTTTTTAATAAGAATTCCCCTCACGTATGTCGCGGTGAGACGCCAGCTGGTCTCGCTGGATAGCATCGTCTTTACCAGCGTGTTTGGGTCTGCCGTCCTATCACTACCTCTAGGTCCCTCCTCAAACGCTGCCACCGATCACACTCAAAAAAGGTGTGCGAGGAATTATCTTTACTTCCCGGGTAGTAGAGGCCTCGTCCTGCTTAGTCTTCCCCATCCTCTTCAGAAACACCCTGAAATAACCATGACCTCCCCGGGCGGTCTTCTCGCCCATTCCTTAACTCCCTTAATCAGCCTGGCTTTCCATCGACCCCGATGATCGCCCTCCCAGGAAGCCTGCCCATTTCGGAAGGTTCTTTTCCTTTCTTCCCTGAAGAGAGTTTCTTTTTTTCCTTCAGCCCTCTTCCCGTACAACCTTTTACGTTTCCCTGCGAGGAATGCAATGGGGATCACTCCGGGAATGACCATAACTGCAGGTTCGGACACAGTGCGGGATACAGAGGCAACCCTTAATGCACTCAGCCTCTGTACCCTGGCTAATCTTTTCCTGTACGCCTCCTTGTTGAACTGCCCAAACTTCAGCTCCATAGAGTAGTATTGAGTGGGTCACGCTCATTAGTACCCGGCGCGTACTGGCCTGTGGACCGCCAACGTTTGCCATCAACCGGCTCAATACAGCAGTGTCCTTCGCAGCCTTATCCGCTGCATACTGAATTTGCTTGCCAAAGCTCAACTTCTAATCGATGTTTAATCCAAAATATCTTGCGGTATCCTTAGAGGTCACGGCTACCTCTCCAACGCGCCATGAGATACTCGTGGGGATCCTCTTTTTCGTTAAAACCACGATCTCTGTCTTGGACAATGCCAACGACAAATCATGTTCGGCCATCCATCTATTGATCACACGCATCACTTGATTCAATTTTAGCTGGGTTTTATTGGATAAGCAGCGATAAGCGCAGCCACGTCGTCTGCGTATCCGACCAGGACCGTTTCCTCTGGCATTTCCTGCCTGAGTAGGCTGCCGTACGCTACATTCCAAAGGACCCGACCCAAAATTGAGCCCTGCGCCGCATCTGCCGTCACTGCCGAGGCTCTTGGCCCTCCGGAAGTCTGGCAGATAATCGTCCGGTTCCTCAGATAATCGCTTAACACCCGCAAGAGCTATTTCGGGACTCGAAAATTATCCTCTAACGCCTTCAGCTCATCTGTCCATCTGAGAGAATTGAAAGCATTTCTCACATCAAGCGTAACCAAAAGTACAACTCGGCGAGAGTGGTGGTTGCGGCCTTCCGCTCTGCGCGCTGCTTCAGTGACTTCTCTTACCGCGCTACAGTGGATCGCCCAGTCGTAAATCCATACTGCCTCGGAGATAAATCTCCTGCCGATCGGATTGCTAACGTCAATCTCTCTCTGAGAAGCCTCTAGTACAATTTTCCTGCCGTATCTACCATACATAAAGACCGGAAAGACGAGGGTTGCATGTCCCCCTTTCCCTTGCTGATGAGGATAAGACGCGCTAATTTCCATTTGGAGCTGAACACTCCAGCTTTAAGCAAGCGTTGAACATTCCTAGCAGTAATCCGGGGTTCTGTTGCGCTACAATCCTGAGTACTTCGTTGGGAATACCGTCGGAGCCCGGAGCCTTCTTGTTTTTAAAGAGCGCAGTGCCCTTTCCATGTCTCCATTTGTGAACAGGGGAAAATGTCGTACATCACCATAGTCCCTCTCCCTCCAATCCAGATGTGAAGGAAAAAGCGCCCTCACTATGTTTTCCATGGTTGACACATCCATTACTGCCTGCTTCTTAACCGCTCCTAATTTCTGTGTCACTATCTTAGATCCGAGTCCCCATGGATCCATATCCACTTCTTCTTTCATTTCTCCCAACATCGTCTTGCTTTTGAAGATTGCGCGTCGTAGCTCTCGTCTTGTGCTCTATATTCCATCGAGCGTAGGTTGGCGTCTGGTCGGCGTCCAGCACGCTGGGCTCTTCTTCTTCGTCTGACACATACATTCCGTAGATTCGCGATATGCGGCGTCCACCAATAAGTAGAACGCTTACCGTGGCATGGCCCCTTCCGCAGCATTGACTGTTGGCAAGCCTCAGCAATAAGCCCCATGGTTGAGGCTACGACGGTCTCAGCTCTCACTTTCCCTTCAGTCCCCATACCTTTCACTTGGGCTTCTCCACAGCCAAGGACTTCGGAGAATAGCTCTGTATTCATCCTGTCCAGATTCCACCTCGAGTAGTTCTCCTGATTTTCCAGCTTATTGGCACAAGTACTTTCGCGTATTTCGAATGTGATGTACTGGTGGTCACTCCCGGTATAGTCTTCTATTATTGCCCAGTTCTAATAATAATAATAATAATAATAATAATAATAATAATAATAATAATAATAATATTTTTATATTATTTATTTATTTGTTTTCGGGGAATTCCCCATACAAATAGAGTCAGGCTACATTTTATCAATCATTACTACTTACATATTATTTACATACATTAAAGCAAAATCAAAATAAAAGAAAATAAAAAATAAATAAAAGAGTACCTGCTTACAAATAACATTGAATAAGTAAGTAAAATAGAAAGCAGCATAAAGTGAAAATAAACTGAAAAATTAGATTAGACAATCATAAACTGCAGAAATTAAAATGAAGTAAATAGCATGTAAAGTAAAGACAATTATAAAAGCAAAATGAAAGAAACTAAAACATAACATGACATAAAAATTATGATTATGATTCATGAAAAAATTATAATTTTGAAATGAAAAATATTATAAAGATCATTAAGATGAATTAATATAGTTTTATTAGCAACTATTTTAATCACTAAAATTCTATAAATTAACAAATCACTATAATTCTATAATAAAAAATTATAATTATGATTATAATTTGGGTTCTGCTTACAGCAATCATTTAATCCTTTCTACTAGTGGCGAAATATCTATATATAAATTATTTACCTCTACACCGCAAGGTAGATGAGGTTAAAAAGGACTAAGTAAGTAAGTAAATTATTTATGTATGTTACTCACTTTTAAGGTAGTAATTGGCTCGGGTAGTGACACTCTAACAAGAACAAATTATCATTGAAATTACTCAAAAAATTTGTTTAATCATTTATGCAGAACGATCTTATTTTAAGGCAATTTAATAACCGTTAGTGACATTGAGTTCATATATGTTCGTACATATACTGCTGCAATTAGCCTCATACAGGGATTTCACATCAGATACTTTTGAGTATTCTTTGTATTTAGCTAGAATCTGTGGGATTTCATTGTTTAATTTAGTAGGATCAGTGTCTAATAAAATATGCTTATAATTAATTTTATTCAGTAAGTCACTCAGTTGGGTGAACCAGTTATATTTAGGGGAGGGATGGTTTAGGTGCAATTCTTTTAATTTAAGGTAGCAAATTTTAGGAATTCTATTGTCATTCATTGAGAGCATTTTATAAACCCAGTTCAAGGTAAGTTTTAATATTTTGTAACTTGAATGGTCTATATTGAATTCTGTCCTGATCAACCAATAGGGGGTATTCTTGTTTAAATTGAATAATCTTTTGTAGAAGTGTAGATGTGCCTTCTCAATGGTGCCGAGATAACGCAGCCCCCACACTTCAGCTCCATAATGAAGAGTACTTACGGAAATGGCATCGTTTAAACGCATCCTGCAATCCATGGACTGAGTTTTCGATTTTCTGCAGCTGTCTAGCACAGCTCCTACTGCGGAAGTTGCCTTAGTTTCAGCAAATTTTGAGGCTAGATGAAAGAGGCCAGAACTTGAGAATTTTACACCTAGATAAGTATAGGACGGAACAACTTCTATTTCTTCACCCAAACAATAAAAATTTTTTAACGCTTTAGAGCGACCTTTATGGAAATGAATTATTTTAGTCTTGTTACAGTTAATTTTCAGACCGTTTTCCGTAGCATAATTAGCAAGTAATTTTAGTTTTGTCACTGCATCAGATGATGAGTCCGCAAAGATGACCTTGTCATCGGCACACAGCGAAAACAATATGTCCTTATTTGGGACTAGCGGTATACCGGGAGCCCCACTTGCTCGAAAAAAATCTTCTATGTCGCTTATGAACAAACTGAAAAGATAGCCGGACAGAACTTCACCTTGAAGGACTCCTTTGGTTACTTTTATTTCTTCAGTAAAGGAATCACCCGTTTTTACTCTGATGTATGCATTTTCATACATGTATTTTAAAATCCTAATTAATTTCCCACTAACGCCAAAGCGGTTTAATTTATGCCATAACAGATTATGGTTTACGTTATCGAAAGCTTTCTTGTAATCTACGAATATTGCAAATAGATCGCTTTGTCTATATTCTAATTTTATTTGAACAATACAGTTCAGGATAAACAAATTATCAAGGCAGGATCGACGCTTTCTAAACCCACACTGCGATTCCGGTAGCCCACCCACTTCTTGATCCCATGACATTAGTCTGTCTAAAATTATTTGAGTGAAAATTTTTAAGATAGAGTTTAATAAGGATATCGGACGATAATTGTCAGGGATTGTTTTGTCACCTTTTTTATAGATCATTGTTATCAGCAAGGATGAGTTCACATCCGTCGGAGGACCAGCAGGTAGTAGACCCTGCGAAGCTGTTGGCAAGAATAAATATGTAGGAAAATAAGGCCAAAGATAGAACTGAAATTCTCAAACTAGGTTTGAGAAAACATATGTAATCACACTAGGAGGTCGGCTAAGAGAAGTTAAAGTGAGTATACTTGCCTTAAAGTTACAGCCTCTTACGCCTCCTTTAATCAAAATTTGTTCTATCTTGTATATAGAATACGTCTCCTCGGAATGTATAAGTTGAGCAGGCAGTGAAGAGCCTCTTAGATTTGAAGTATAGAGAAACAGTTAATAATACAAATAAATATTAAGCTGAGACTGAAGGCACTGATAGAGAAGAAAATAATATGATAGGTTACCTTCAGAGCGATTTCAATTATCGCATAAATGGCATCTGACAGCTTATAATAACCATAAATAATGAGTAAAGATATAAAGGAGAGGAAAAATGGGATAAATATCTTACTCAGAAATAGTAGAATGAAGTTAATATAAGCCACTTGCATCCGCCAGAGATTGACGCTATCTGAATTGGTGAATCTTGTAATCACCACTGCTGAATAAGCTCGTAATGAATGTTAAACTGTAAAGTAAATGATCACCAGACGGCTAGAAGTATTACAACCGTGAGGCTGCAACTGTACGGCGTAAAAAGAGAAGTATGGTACTGCGAATTGAAGATACGCCACAAGAAAGCGTGAACTACACTTGAATAATAAGATTGATATGTAAGTGTGCAAACTCACAATGAATAAACTTCAACACAAAAGATTTGTAAGATAATAATTAATAAAAGAGTGCTGTCTGGGTAATAGCGTCAGTGCTACTCAACTACATGTGCAGTACTTGGAGGCTACTGGGAGACTACTGGTAGCGTCGATCTCGCAAAAAACGATAGGAAGTGTCAGTCAGCGCTCAAAGTGACGAGATTTTTAACTAATTAAGTACGACAGTGTCCTGGGTGACGAGAGTTACAAGTATTGTCACTGCCCTTCATTGCCATCAGCGCAATCTATTGATTTTTTAATTGACCCGGTTACGTATTCCGCTGCATTTTGTTAAAAGCTACCCTTAAACCCCAGGAATACGTGACAAATCAATTTGGAATATCTGTGTGATGGCAAAGACATACATCTATGAATATACTTTAGATGAAGTTTCAGTGTGTATAGGTATGTCGGAACAATATCAGACTCGAGATAGACAATGAAATCCGGGGTGTAAGCTGGCAAACATGTAACTTTTTTTATATAATACTTTAGCGGTGATTCCACTAGTTTGTACATTGAGTAACCCCATACTTGAGCACCAAACCAAATCCAATCAAACGCTCCATAAAAAAGCAAACACCTTATGCTTCTTTTTACTTGTGTCTGTAATCTATAGAACAAATAAACACGTGCCACATGTACGGTTGAACACCTACAAAAATACAAAATAAAACAAAACAAAAAATAGATTAAACGGAGGAAAGAATAGATAAAACGAGGATTATTCCACCATATATGCAAGGAATGTCAGAGATTTCTGAAATTCTCTATAAAGAAGTGGCAATTTCCACTACAAAAAAGTGGAGGCCTATGTGATTGCAGCTGTGAGGAAAAATGTATAGGATGGGCCAAAGGTGTCGAGGCTTGCAGGTGAAGAGGCAAATGGCAACGCGACTTAAAGAGCACATACACTGTGTCAGACGTAACAAACGGAAAAGTCTGCACTTGCAGAACATTCTTCCACAACTGGATACGAAATAAATTTTGATTACACCAAAGACTTTATTCAAGTAAACAATTATGATGAACTTGTAAGAGAGAGGAAATTGAGAAAGAGGAAAACTGTTTAAATAGAGATGATGGACCCTGTCTGAGCAGAACATGACTCTGCCCCTGCTCAGAGAAAGAAAAGAAAACATTAATTAACGGTTTTCCAGAGCAAAACAACCCTGCAACTTTAGAACTTCCTCACCCAACAGCCAACCAAACGCATGAAAGGGAAAAAGCTTATCAGACCTAGAATCATTTACTTCCAGAAGAAAGGGGAAGTAGATACTGCCTTTCTTCGGCTAGTTTTACCTGCCCTGTTTCTTGCCAGTGTTGATTAAGCATTCAAATCGACACTATTCGGAAGAATCTTATTGTAATATGAGCAAAATTTGGTTCATAACAAACCACTGACACTGTCCCAACACGAAAATGTTTTTCATGAGAATTGGAGAGGAAGACAAAATGATTAACCAGTTAAAGTTCCAATACATCTTTTATGGCAGTGAAAAAAGAGAGCTTTTACTAATTAACCAAATATTTTTAGTAAATTGACCCAACCACCTAAATTGATTTTATTAATATTTGCAAAAGACTGAGGACAAACAAAATGCAGTAATGAATGAATTATACATACATACATACATACATACATACATACATACATACATACATACATACATACATACATACATACATACATACATACATACATACATACATACATACATACATACATACATACATACATACATACATACATACATACTACATACATACATACATACATACATACAATACATACATACATACATACATACATACATACATACAATACATACATACAATACATACATACATACATACATACATACATACATACATACATACATACATACATACATACATCCATACATACATACATACATACATACATACATACATACATACATACATACATACATACATACATACATACATACATACATACATACATACATACATACATACATACATACATACATACATACATACATACATACATACATACCTACATACAAGAAAGGCATACGACCTACAACATACATACTACATACATCATACTACATACATACATACATACATACCATACTACAACATACATCTAACATACATACAATCTACATACGACAGCCAGACATACATACATACAGACATCCATACATACATACATACATCATACATACATCATACTACATACATAATACTACATCCATACATACATACATACATACATACATACATACATACATACAGACATACATACTATACATACATCATACAGTACACTACATACACATACAACATACAATACATACATACATACAATACATACATACATACAATACATACATACATACAATACCTACATACATACATACAATACATACATACATACAATACATACATACATACAATACATACATACATACAATACATACATACATACAATACATACATACATACAATACATACATACATACAATACATACATACATACAATACATACATACATAACATACATACATACATACAATACATACATACATACAATACATACATACATACAATAGATACATACATACAATACATACATACATACAATACATACATACATACATACATACATACATACATACATACATACATACATACATACATACATACATACATACATACATACAATACATACATACAATACATACATACATACATACATACATACAATACATACATACATACATACATACATACATACATACATACATACATACATACATACATACATACATACAACATACATACATACATACATACATACATACATACATACATACATACATACATACATACATACATACATACATACATACATACATACATACATACATACATACATACAATACATACATACATACTACATACATACATACTACATACATACATACAATACATACATACATACAATACATACATACATACAATACATACATACATACAATACATACATACATACAATACATACATACATACAATCATACATACATACAATACATACATACATACAATACATACATACATACAATACATACATACATACAATACATACATACATACAATACATACATACATACAATACATACATACATACAATACATACATACATACAATACATACATACATACAATACATACATACATACAATACATACATACATACAATACATACATACATACAATACATACATACATACAATACATACATACATACATATACATACATACATACAATACATACATACATACAATACATACATACATACAATACATACATACATACAATACATACATACATACAATACATACATACATACAATACATACATACATACATACATACATACATACATACATACATACATACAATACATACATACATACAATACATACATACATACAATACATACATACATACAATACATACATACATACAATACATACATACATACAATACATACATACATACAATACATACATACATACAATACATACATACATACATACATACATACATACATACAATACATACACATACAATACATACATACATACATACATACATACATACATACATACATACATACAATACATACATACATACAATACATACATACATAATACATACATACATACAATACATACATACATACAATACATACATACAATACACATACATACAATACATACATACATACAATACATACATACATACAATACATACATACATACATACATACATACATACATACATACATACATACATACATACATACATACATACATACATACATACATACAATACATACATACATACATACATACATACATACATACATACATACATACATACATACAACATACATACATACATACATACATACATACATACATACATACATACATTACATACGTCCACCATGTTGGAGACGCTTCAACTTCTACTGGACAAGTTTTGTCCGAACGACAATTCGCAAGAAGATAGCGATGAAGACTCATTAAAGAGAAGTTTGGGACAGCAAACTATTCATACAGATAACGATGCACCATTTACTATGCTAGAAATCGTGAATACTTTGAAATCCATAGATTCGGAAAAGTGTCCTGGAGAAGATGGCCTGACTAGCGAAATACTTCTGCTAGTTCTAGAATTATTTCCTTTGTCCTTCACAACATTGTACAACGAGTGTTTGAGGAGAGGCATTTTTCCAAATATATGGAAGAAAGCTATAGTCATTCCAATTGTAAAACCAGGGAAGGAAAATCAAACTGACCCAGCAAAATATCGACCTATTTCTCTGCTACCTGTTGCTGGCAAACTACTCGAAAAGCTACTCATTAGCAGAATTCTATTCTATTTTGAATCTAAGAGTCTACTCAGTAACAATCAGTTTGGTTTCAGGGCCCAGACAGGCACTACACATTGCCTCTTACATGTAAAGGAATTCATAAATAGGCATCTTCGGAAGAAAAATGATGTACTTCTAATTTCACTCGATGTCAAGGGAGCCTTTGACTCTGCATGGTGGCCAGAAATTCTATATCAATTACGAAATTACAATTGCCCAAAAAATTTATACATACTGACACAGGACTACTTTAGAAATCGCTCTTCTAAAATAAAAAATGGAAATTTAACTCTGGTGCGTAGCAACACTAGAGGATGTCCACAGGGATCTAGTTGCGGTCCAGGGTATTGGATAGTTATGGATAATCAAATTCTAAAATTTGCATACCCAAGAAACGTTGAACCAGTGGCGTATGCAGATGATTTGCTTATCATGGTTGCGGGGAAAAACGTTCAAATTATCGAACAGAAAGGAGCTCTCGCCCTAATGCAAGTATCAGAATGGTCGAAACAATCCAAAATCAGCTTCAACTCTTCTAAAAGTTCATGTTTGTACATAACGAGGAAACGAAATCGGACAGAACCGAAGGTTTATCTCAATAATAGCTTAATTAAATGCACCCCACAGCTTAAATTTCTTGGCATTTACTTTGACAGTAAATACAGTTGGTCTTGCCAGATAGAAAAGGTATGTGAAAGGGCTATAAAATTAACAAATGTGCTGAGCAAGATTGCTCGAGTTCATTGGGGATTTCAGCATGAAGCCTTGAAAATCATCTATTCAGGCGCTATAGTTCCAGTACTAACCTATGGTAGCGTAGTGTGGCAAGAGGCATTAAACCTGACAAAGTACAGGAAGAAATTAAGATCCGTGCACAGGCTAGTGCTTATTAGAATAATCAGGGGATATAGGACCATATCCTATGAGGCGGCCTGCGTAATTGGTGATATTATGCCCATAGAGCTGACGGTAAAGCTATCTTCAGATATATTCCAGGCCAAATACTTTCCAACACTTCTAAACGTCGATTTACCAATGAGTAAAACAAGTTGGATCCATCCTGCTAGAAATGTGTTACTCAGTGATCAAACCTTTTCTGACAACTTTGACTACACCTACTCTATATATACAGACGGAAGTAAGTGTGATGATAGCGTTGGAAGTGCCTGGGTTATGTTCCAAAAAGATATTTTAAAAGCTTCTCAAAATTACAAACTTGCCCCTGACTGCTCTAACAATCAAGCAGAAGCTTTCGCGATCTTATGTGCCCTGCAAATGCTGACCAACTTGACTACTCAAGAACCAAAAACTGCAGTGATTTATACTGACAGCAAGGTTACTATTGACTCACTGAACAACCCAAGAAATCATCAACCACTCATTGAACAAATAAGACACTTACTGGACCGTTTAATTCATACTGATGGCTGGTTGTTAGGTTTACAATGGGTGAAGGGACATTCAGGCATTGTTGGTAACGAATTGGTTGACAGACTAGCAAAAGACGGATCAATGAGCTTTCAAACGCCTTCGTACACAAACAAACCACTTTCTTTCGTGACAAAGCAACTGACTGACAAATATGTACAAAAATGGAATACAGACTGGCAGACGACACAAAACGGATCGCTGACTAAGGAATTCTTTCCGACAGTGGCAAGCAGAGAAAAGATTGGCAAACTACCGGTAACGCACAAATTAACTCAAATCTTGAGCGGACATGGCAGTATGAGATCCTACTTGCATCGATTCCACATCATCGATAGTCCTGACTGCGACTGCAATCACGGAGGCAGCCAGACAGTTCAGCATCTCGTTTATCAATGCACTAAACTAGAAGCTCCTAGAGCGAAATTGATACGATATGTTGTGCTGCAGGGTGGGAGCTGGCCTGTAGCACTCGGAAGGTTTCTTTCTGAGTATTTGGATGTCTTCCTGAATTTTATATCCGGAATTGACTTTTCAGAACTATAAAATTGTGAATTTTATTATTTTATTGTGTATCGAATAAGTATCCTAAAGTGAATTACAACTTCTTCTTTTTTTTATATATACAAAGGTGAATAATAAATTAACTTAGTGAACGAATATCAAAGTGAAGCGATTAAAGTGTTAAATTTCACTGTCATCATTTTGTGTGCACTTATTTTATTATGTACTTGTTTATAGAATTATGAGAACCCATATGTATTTAATTAGTTATTAACGCATGTATTATACTTTATGTATGCAGCATGCCGTAATAAACGCTTCCTCTTCAGGGTTACTTTAGAGGAACAAAAAAAAAAAAAAAAAATAAAATACTCAGAACATACATACATACATACATACATACATACATACATACATACATACATGCATGCATACATGCATACATGCATGCATGCATTCATACATACATACATGCATATATACATACATACATACATACATACATACATACATACATACATACATACATACATACATACATACACAAAAAGAAGATGGCGACTAATAATGATGTGCTATTTGAATGTGCAATTAATCTTTTAAAAAATGTTACTCAAGAAAGTGGAAATCTTCGTAAGGATTTAAAAAAGAACATTTTCTGTGCTATTAGAGACTTTAATAAAGTTTTTGAGAACTTAAAATGTCAGTTAGAAACGCTAAAAAAGAAATTGGTAGACAAAGTGTACAGTGATGTAACACCACAACCAACTTTCACTCAAGTGGCCAAGTCAATACCAGCTAAATTGTATGTTTCAGGTAAGGATAAACCTACTTATTCTGCTATAATTAGTAATGAAAAAAATAAAAATGCAGAAGAGGCAAAGAAAAGCATTAAAGCTAAAATTGATCCCTCTAAATTAAAGATAGGGATAACAACAATGAAAAGTTTATCTAATGGCAAGGTTATAATTAAATCGGATAAAATCGATGATATTAAAACATTTTGTGATGAGGTAAATAAAATTGAAGACTTCAAAGCTGTACCCGTTAAAAAATTAAATCCCCGATTAATTGTATTTAATATTCCGGAAGAGATCACTAAAGAAAATGCTGTTGAAATAATTAGGGCTCAAAACTCTGAATTATTTACTAATTCTTCTGATACAATTGAAACCAAATTCATAATAACGAATAGAAAAAACAATTCCCGTCATTTAATAATTGAAATAAATCCTACCTTAAGAAAGAAAATTCTAGATAAGAAAATAAAATTGATGTGGAATATGTGCCGAGCTGAAGATTATGTATCCATTTTGAGATGCTTCACTTGTAGTAAATTTAATCACAACACTACGAATTGCCGTGGTACACCTATATGTCCATTGTGCGCTAACAATCACTTGCTTAAAGAATGTACTCTCAATAAGAACGATAAAAATTCATATAAATGCATAAATTGTGAACAATTTAATAAATACTGCCCAAACAATAAGAAGGTTGATTCATGTCACAGTGCCTTAGATAAACTGTGCCCTTCATACCTCAGCTGTCTTGCCAGACGTAAACAAAATATTATCTATGAACCGTAATAAATATAATGTTACTTATTTAAAAACTAGTTTATTATTTATTTATTTATTTAAGGCGTCTCAACATCTGTGGTCATTTGCGCCCGGAGCCTTCTCAGTGCACTCTGCCGGCCTCCGGACAGTGAAAAACTAGTTTAAATTGTTTACAAATAAACTTGCAGAAATCGTATAAAGCCACTCTTAATCTTTGTAATTATATTTTAAAACGAAATATTGATGTAATTTTTGCACAAGAACCATATAATGTAAATAATTCAGTCGCTGGATTTCCGCTGACTTATAGAATTTTACAGAGGGGGAGTGGTAAAAAAAGGGCAGCAATAATAGTGACAAATAGAAAAATAGATGTAATTATGAATTCGAAAGTATCTAATGAGGACATGGTATTAGCGGAATTTATCACTGATGGAGGGGCAATAAAATTTTGGGCTGCTAGTCTGTATCTCGAATATGATACAAATATAGAGGAACAGTTGTCAACTGTTGATGCGTTACTAACACAGGTGAAACCAGGTGATGGTTACCTCTTGGCCATGGACAGTAACTCTCGATCTGTTGCTTGGTTCGACCACCTTACAAATTCTAGAGGGGTTTTTCTTGAACTTTTCTTGGCCGCTAAAGCGCTTTATATTTTAAATGAGGATGTACAAATGCCTACTTTTGAAACTATGAACGGGTCTAGTAATATAGATCTCACGGTAGCTAGTGAAATTATGTTAAAATTGGTTTCTGAATGGACTCTCGAAACAGAAGAAAGTGCGTCAGACCATAATTATATAACTTTTCAGATTGGCAATGTTCACAAAACGAATTGAGGATGTATTAATTCTGGTTATTTATTTAACAGTTATAAAGCCGACTGGGAATTATTTGAGAGTAAATTAAAATTATATTTAACAAACGATATACAACGGTCACATGATAACAAGGGTGGCAATAAAAATGATGTATTTAATGAGAGTGATTTAATAAGAAAAATTCAATGGAGTCCAGATCTTGAGAAACAGGTCGAATGTTTGTCTTCTGTTATCGAAAAGGCTTGCTTGGACGCTATTCCAGTCGTAAGGAAGAGCAATCGCCCCAATCAAAAATCTGTACCATGGTGGACTGAGAATTGACTAATATCAGAAAGCAGGTCAATTATAAACGTAGAAGATACCAGCGTACCAGAAATAATGCCGAAATGCGTGAACAACTTAAAAGAGAATATTACCAGATAAAGAACGAGTATAAAACAAAACTTAAGACAGCTAAAATGGATTCATGGAAGACCTTTTGCCTTAATACAGATAAGAATAACCCATGGGGAATCGCTATAAAGCTGCTGCTGGCAAAGTTAAGCCTGCTACTGTTCTGACCATAATACAAACACCCAGTGGATCGTATACAATTGATTTGAAAGAAACTTTGGAAATAATTATGGACAAATTTATACCAAAAGACATAGTTTCAGAGGATGAAGAAATGCATTTAGATATAAGACAATTAGTTAAAAAAGAAATCGAAACAGCTAACGACGTTCCATTCACAGTGGATGAGGTAGGGATCGCATTGCTACAATCTCACCCTCATAAGACTCCTGGGGAGGATGGTATTACTAATTACATACTTCAGAAAGTATTTCAATGTATTCCTCAGTTAATTACGGCCATCTACAATGAATGTTTGTCCAGAGGCATATTTCCAAAGCTATGGAAGTCCTCAAAAGTTGTGCCAATCTTGAAGCCAGGAAAGAAAAACTCGAAACCCCAGCTAAGTATCGTCCAATATGCCTTTTGCCTACGGCTGGGAAATTGCTTGAAAAACTAATGATTAATCGTATCATGCACTTCCTATACCAGCAAAATATTCTAAGCGATAAACAGTACGGATTCAAACCCCAATCTAATACCACAGACGCACTGTTGGCTGTTAGGGATTTCGTTGAATCGAGCTTGAGCAGCAAGATGCAGGTCCTATTGATCTCCTTGGATGTGGAAGGGGCATTTGATGCGGCCTGGTGGCCAGCAATTCTTTGGCAACTTCAAGTATATAAATGCCCAAAAAATTTGTATAAACTTACAGAAGATTATTTTTCCGGAAGGTCAGCTCGTCTAAAAATGGAAACCTGCGAGGTTAAACGGAAGGTAACTAGAGGATGTCCACAGGGGTCATGTAGCGGACCAGGTTTTTGGATTATACAATTTGATTCTCTGCTGAAATTGGCCTATCCTCCAAATAGTACCGCTGTAGCATTTGCTGATGATTATCTTCTAATGGTAGCTGGAAGAAGCATAGCCGAATTAGAAGTTAAAGCTAATGACATTTTGAAACAAATATCAGACTGGTCGGTAATTAACAGAATTAATTTCAGTAAGGAAAAGTCATGTGTGCTCTATGTGGCACGAAGACTATCACCTGTCGATTTGTGCCTGAAAGTAAATGACTTCCAGTTGAAAGTGGTAGAAGAATTTAAATATTTAGGCGTTACTCTAAATAGTGCCTGGAACTGGAATAGCCACATTAAAGTAGTGACAGATAAATGTATAGGTTTTGTAAATGCACTCTCAAGGTCAGCTAAAGTGCATTGGGGTTTGGGCCAGGATGCACTCCGAGTAATATATGAAGGAGCTTTCATCCCGATGGTGCTGTATGGGATTCCTATTTGGATTGATGGGCTAGATCGGACATACAACAGAAGGAGGTTGAACATTATCCAACGTTTAATGGCGATACGGATGATTAGAGGTTATAGAACAATATCACACGACGCTGCTTGTATTTTGGCAGGAATTTGTCCAATATTGTCAAGGCTAAAAAACTGGCAATGGAAGGGTTGGCTGGGCGTGGAAGGAAAGTGAGTGGAATAAGTGTAAAAAATTTGGATTTGCCGGTTCCTTTCAGGTGTTGGCCTCACCCTGCCACAGGTAATGCCTTGAAAATCGTTGAGACGGATCCAAACTTGTTACCACCTGCAGATTTGTATATATATACAGATGGCAGTCGTATTTTGGATAAAGTTGGGCGTGCTTTTGTGGTGTATTCTGATGGAAGCATAATGGCTGAGGCAGAGTTCAGATTGGGCCCTCTGTGCTCAAATAATCAGGCTGAATTATTTGCAATACTGGAGGCGCTCAAATGGCTGGTGGACCTTGAACTCGGAGAAAGGCGGCGGGAGGTGCTGATTTTGACTGACAGTCAAGTTTCTTTGGATGTAATGGCAAATAGGAAGAAGCAAACATTTCTGCCATTCCATATTAGAGAACTGCTAAATCAGCTCAAAGAAAAAGCCGAAATTCGCTTCAGTTGGACGGAAGCACACATTGGGACTGCTGGAAATGAAAGAGCTGACTCCCTAGCAAAAAAGGCTAAATTGAATCTGGAGCTTGAAGAAAGTTACAGTAGGAATCCCCTATCGAGTTTACACAGCCATTGTAATGAGCATAGTTTTCAGGAGTGGGACCAGCTTTGGAAAAATTCTACCAAGGGACAGTTAACTAGACAGTTTTTCCCTTCTGTATATGAGCGGCTGAAGCTCCCTGATTTTAGGCCGGATTTCAAGCTAACGCAGATACTGTCGGGTCATGGTAAAATGCGTTTCTATTTGACCAGATTCAATATTTTGCCGACGGCAATATGTCCGTGTAATGATGGTCATGAGCAGACGGTGGACCATTTGCTATACTGCTGCCCACTGCTGGAAAGTAAAAGAGCTGAGCTCATTAGGAAGACCGCTTTACTGGGATATATTTGGCCGATTTCAAAGGAGAAGTTAATAAGTAGTGAACTTTTTCATACATTTGTAAAGTTCGTGAAGCTAAGCAGTTTAGTCAGTTTGTCAGTTAGTGTGAAGCTAAGTCTCTGTACGAGTCTGTGTTGGCACACTGTCTGAAAAACGCATCCTGAAGATGGGCGAACGCCCGAAACCGGTCGATGACCACAAAACGAAGCAGGCTACCACGGAAAATGTCTCGATGATTCGTAAGATTGATTTTGATAAATTATAAAAAAAAAAGAAAAAGTGGTGAATCTATTTTTGAATCTATTTTTATGGTTTATACTGTACTCTTTGTTTATTCTTTTGTTTATTATCTATTATTGTGTATTGCATTATTATTAGCAATGAAGTGTTAAGAAAACAGTTTGTTGATTATAATGTAACTCTGTAAAATATGTAAGATAACAAACATGTAATACATATTGTGGAGCATGTTGAAAATAAAGGAATTAAAAAAAAAAAAAAAAAACCTACACAGACACACAATTTGTCGTTAAAAATATTTTTGGTTATTTATATATAATTCAGGGGGACAAATTCAAGACATGAATTTTAAAAAAGTAAAAATTTCCAATTTAGAATCAATGGGAAAAGATTTTTAAAAATATTCTTCTTTTTTTTAAAAAAAAAAATTCTTTGAGAATTATTTCCTAATTTTTTTTTTAAAACCTAATTTTAAATTCAGTTTCGTATAAAAATAAAAATTTAAATAAATAAATAAATAAAGAATCCAATTATCTTCTTTAATAAGATTTAAACCAATTAAGTTTTTATTTAAAAAAAAAAATAAATAAATAAATAAGACTTTAAATCAAACAAAATAAAACCTGTTTAATTAAAGAATTTAATAAATTAAAAAAAAAAACACTTTACTGTTTTATATTAATACTTAATTTTTTTTATTATTATTATTAATCTTTTAATTAACTGCAAACTTTCTGTTAATTTTTTTTTTTTTTAATTACAACACTGTAATGAGGGTTAAGACTGTAATTATATTGAATTAAATATAAATTATAAAACATTTTTACTTAATTAGATCCAATTTAGAAATATGAACAAAAAATATATATACGTATTACAAAAATAAAAATAAAAATATTTCTTGTTCTTTTTTTTTTAAATTAATAGAGATATAAATTATAAAAATATTTCGAATATAAAAATACAAATTAAGTGGGAGAGTAAAAATAGAGTAATTGATTTATGTAATTTTACATTACTGGGGAATATTTTATTTTTTTTTTATAATTATTATTATTTTTTCTTATTAAAAATGATTTATTATCTTATAATTATGTTTGTTTTTATAGGGTTTATTTTAATTGAGAATTTAATTGGATTTAATTAATTTATTAGAATTATATTGTTATTTTTTAAATTATACTAGTAATTTAGTACAATTAATGAGTGGTTTCGATTATGGTCAGGTATTATTGGGTGGGTTGGTCAGTTCCACTGTTATATCCACTAATATATATGTGGGATTGCACAAGTTACAGTTAGCCGCCTTTTTTTTGTTGTTGATTTTGTGGTGTAAGAGCAATGGTAATATTTAAAATACATTTTTAAAAAACCGTTACGCCGAAAACCTAACTTAGCCAGAATATAAGGTTATCAAAACCGTATCATATATATAGACCCTTGGGTATCAATAATTACTAAGAAATACATTATTTTCAAAACATTTGTTCATTTATATGTAACTAGCTAACCCGACCACGCTCCGCTGTAGCTCAGTCTGATTTTTAGGCTTAACCATGCGTGATTTTTGATAATTTGTTTCAATGCTTTGGAATATACCCTGACTACTAATTCTTCTTTTAAATGTACAATGTGGCAGAAATTAGATGGGAAGGTGATTTTTCCCGTTTCCGGATTTGTAGGAGCAGTGCCGTTACCGTGTACGGGTAATTCTCTTGAAAATACGGCAGCTGTTGGATCGTTTTGAAGTTGAACTCTAATATTCGTCGTTAAATTAATTTTTTTTTTTTCTGTGCTCCAAAGAGTTGAATATTTCAAGCAGGCATGCAATTCATCAGCTGGTGTTGAGCGAGGTATCACTGGAAGCGTTTGCCTGAAGTCACCGGCTAGTAACACCAATGCTCCACCAAATGGAACATGATTATTTCGCAAATCTTTCAATGTATGGTCTAATCTTCCAATGACTTCTTATAAGACATTGTACACTCATCCCATACAATGATTTTGCACGCCCGAAGAACCTTTCCCGTTCCTGATGTTTTAGAAATGTTACATGTTGGATTTTCTATGAAGTGCATATGTCATGACAGTTTAAGAGCTGAATGCGCTGTTCTACCTCCTTCCATTAACGTAGCAGCAATACCTGAAGAAGCAAGTGCTAACGCAATATGGCCGTTTGAACGGGTTTTCGTGGGAACATCGGAATAGAGGTACTTATAAGTAGTTGAGAAAGAGGTTCAGAGAGAGAGAGCCACCATCGCAACGCGTCTGAGTCTATCTATTTCGGCCAACCTCGCGAAACGCTCGGAAAAGTTCCGGTTTCTGTGGTAACCTCGGAGTAAAAAGTATATATAAACACTCTTATATAGAAATGCAACGTTGTGTAAAAATTTAAAGTCAATCCACCGACTACCTTTCGAATTTTATGGCCACAAACATACGGATGCTGAATTTATATATATATATATAGATTATACATGTCATATTAGAATATTATATTAAAAATCAAAAATTTGATCTGGTTTTCAAATCATACATTAGGGAAGGGAATAGCTAAGTGTTTAGCGTACTGGACTCCCACGCGGAGGACCCGGGTTCGAGTCCAGCTGTGCTGCCGTTAGATTTTTTCTTCCTAGGAGCCCCTACAGCTCACGGTCCGGTGATGGACAGTGTTGTCTGTAACGAGGAGAACACTGTCCGGAGGCCGGCAGTGCACTGAGAAGGCTCCGGGCCAATAGATGTTGACGAGCCTTAAATTAAAAAAAAAAGAAAAATCATACATTGATTATTGCAATATGAAATCTTGCCAGTCTCAACCAACTATTTACATAAGCAACGACGTTAATGTCTTCTGCAATTTTTCCAGTATGCCTCTATTAACAAGGAATTTCTTTTAATATTAATAATGTTGAATATGTGGAGAGGTCCGGAATGCTGGATAACATCTGGGAAGTTTTATACTATTCGTAGCATGCTTATTTTTGTAAAATAATTTAGGTATTCTGGTTGAGAATTTAGGTATTTCGCCCATATTATAATAGGCTTCTACGGTGTAGTGTAGCCTTTAAAGCTAAAAGTGTTGTTTCCCTGAAGAAGCATATTCTAATATAGGCGTAACATCAGTTAATAACACATTACTGACGCAGTCTCAACGCGAAGACTTGAATGTTTTATATGGCAATTGGCCATGGAAGCCTGAATGATTACTGGCCATGTCTATACCTTAATGTTACTGTCATGCCGCCACAACTTGCATCACACAAGTGTGGTGGCGTGACAGAAACGTAAAGTTGAAGGCAACTTTCTTTACACAAACTTGATAGCCTTACGTTTGATGATGGAAGAATCCAAAACCGGTCAGGAAAACACCAAAAATAAGTATGCTATGACGGATAATATTCCAGATTAATAACGTTACACAATGTAACAGAACCGCTAACAGCTTCGGCAGATTTTAACTGCAATAACATTTGAAATTCTTTTGGCCCTTGGAATGTTCATATTCTGGATGCCCTCAAAGTACAATCCGTAAATTTTTATTCAACATTCATATTAAAATTATATTAAAATAAAGAAAAAAAAAAGAAAGGAAATTATTGCTACTAATGTATATTTAAATCAACTTTAAAACTCGGTACCGAGCGTACCGGTTAAATATCATCCTTGTAAGAGGAAGGATTTGCAATCGTTTAAATTTTTCAAAATCGATTTCCACCTAGAATTCATGAACTGAAGTCCCCGAAGTTTGGGGGGGGAAAAAAAACCTGTTTTTGGTATTTAGTTGGTTTGCGTGTTTGTACGCGCATTTATACGAATAAAATAATCTCAAAAATGAAAAAAGTGGGCGGAAGCTGAAATATTATCGTATCTCTGTTTAGTTAACCACAACATGGATATAACACAAAAATGCAAATATTTTAAGATCTCCGCAAAAAATTACTCCAAATTTCCATTAAACTTTTTATGGTGCACAGATAGAGGAGGTGTCTACCTCTTATGTTTATTGAAACATCTTCCTAGGGAAAATTACTTTTTGAGAGATCCTGGAGCAAGCTGCAACGTTATTAGACTTTCTTCTATTCTGAGTTTGGGGGATGGGGGATTTTTCTCGGAAACTCATGTGGAGAACTCTAGTGGTAGAATATGGTCACTATTCAGCACTAACAACTAAAATATTCTATTCTCCACTAACTATTGTAAATATAAAATGTTTTAGATAATTAAAGGTTTAATTAAAATTATAATTTTGAAGAAAACTAATCAAATTATAAATTATTGTATAAGGATTAAGACGTGTATAAGTTGTTCACACTATATGATTTGTTCATAGATCGGGTTAATGGTTCTTCCGTTTAGGAAGTCACTTCTTAGTTTGCTAAAGTGCATTCCAATATATGCAAACTGTAAGCCTGCATTAACCCCCCTCCCCCCCACAATTTGCATAATGTCGATATAATTCTACTATATAATCCATGAAAAGGGCTCTCCTAGTTTAACATTATGAGGTCTCAGTGAAATCATAAATTCTTGTTGTTGGCCGTAAGTTGTAGTTTTATGATCTGATTAGTTTAATTCGATTATAAATAATAATAATAATACGCTAAATACTTATCGTGCCCTGCTTCATTCTTTTTTACCTCTTTATTTAATACGTTTGTTCAAATTACAAAAAAAAAGAGGGGGGAAAAACAGCTGATTTTGAACTATCACTAAATTACTTTTTACTATGAACTAAAAGTAAAAAAGGGAAATTATTATCTGAAGTAAATTTTTAATAGAATCCGTTGGTATTATTAGTCGCAAAAAAAAAAAAAAATTCAAGAGCCACAATGCAAATAATTCTGTTCAAAAATATTTTAACAAACATTTTTTTAAGTTTTTGAAAAGACCCTGAAAAAATAGGCTGATTAAATTTTGTGAGCCCGCGTGATAAAATGGTTCATACCCAAAGTATTAGAATCCCACTTGGTTGAAAATATAAAGAGATATGAGGAGACGAATTGGCCGCATATGTACTACTAAGTTCGAAACTTACTTAGTAGGTGTATATTTGGAGGAATAGGTTTTCGACAAATGAAGAGAGTTATTTAAGGATTGTGTGGATACCCAGAAGTATTTTTATAAGTAGTTACTAAGTAGTTTATTCTTTCATTACTTAGTAAACGATAGGTTTAGTTTTTTTTTTTCTTTGACAAGGCGTTTTAGGCCGCCAAATTTATTTTATTGTGGATAGTTTTTATATAAAATGTATTCCAATTTAATGTTTTTGATGTTCATTGGGTTCTGGCCATACAAACTAGCAAGATGAGTCCTGAAATCCAAATGAGTGTTTGAACTATTTTTCTGTGATTTCACAACATATTCATTTTCATAATAATTTTGATCCTTTAGGAAATAAAATATTGGGAAAATCTTATCTTATATTTTTCTTCTTGTGATTGAAAAATTACAAAATATTCCCTAAAACCATGTGATATGGAACAACCCTTGGAAAACAGCTGCCTGTTACTACAGCTACTAGCAAACCCTTTCAAACAATAGCCACCCTTACTTTTATTATCCTAATTTAATCTTTCTTTCCTGCCCCCTATGATGAGATAAGTTTAACCCAAGGATTTTTAAACTTAAAACTTTCTGAGAATCTCAAAACATATCATCGTTATTTCCGGTGAAAGTATAATTTTGAAAATTTGATCGCACAGCATCCTCCTTTACTAGCACTAAGTGAAATAATAATTGAAAGACCATTTTACGTAGTTGGTGGTGCTAAAGAGAGATTTTAAACATATATGTACAAATATACCTCTCTTTTTAATGTTGAAAATCCTGATCCATTACCAGCATAAATAGATATAATTTAATAATATTACTAAAAAGGCAAAGAACAACCATTAAAATGATTTAAAATTTTGTAATTGTTTTTAATATTATTTATTACAAATCATTTAAAAATAATAATAATAATAATAATAATAATAATATACTTCCTTTTGTTTTGATGACTGACTTTTTGAGGTTAAAAAAAAAAATGAGTTAATCAAGATCACCCACTTAGTACAACAAAATGATATTAAAAACAATTAAAAAAAAAAAAAAATTCCCCAAAAAATAAAAAATAGAAATAAAAAACAAAAAACATTTCTACCAGTAAGGTTGCAATTAGGCTACCGTAACAGTAGTAGGTTATATAATTGGTGTTACTTAAGTATTTTCTTTTTTTTTCTTTTTTTAGATGTTGTACTGTCTCTCTCTCTCTTTCTGGCCTTCATTCTGTCTCTTTCATTCTTCTATTAATCAAGTTCCTTTTTAATTAAGTAGTATATACTTAATAAGTATCTACATAAAAGTATATAACAAGATTTTTGTTATTAATTAATCTTTAAATTGTTTATACATTTTTTTATTTTTTTTTTATAGCTTTGGCTTTACTGATTCAAGTTTTATTATTATTATTATTTTTTTTAAATCATTATATATTTTTAACTGCGTGATTTGCGGTTCAAATTTTTATTATACTATTGCGTTCGTTTTAGATTTTTTTAAGTCGAAATGTTGATATATTCCGTTGGAATATTACCAGAGGATCTGCGACACAAATATTTCGCTCAAAATCTAGCAGCAGTAAAATAGTTCCGAAGAACGGAGAAGCAGACATTTAATGAATTAAAAGTCAGTTACTCCCCACCTAGGTCATACTAGGAAGGGTGGGTGAGTTCGATTTATTTAAATAGAGTGACAGCTGAAGAGTTCAGGACAATTTACGACCGTTTTACAACAGTAAACCCCAAATCAGCAACCTATTTAATCTTCTTATTATTCAGCCAGTCTGTCTCTGTATATTTCTCTCGCTACCTAACCTATTCAACTTTAAAGTCCATGCTGTTTGGTGTTCTTTTCACTATACAGTGTTCAGCATATCATCTAGTTTATTACTCTGAATACATTCTCTATAATTCTCTCTCCTTCTCACATCCATTATACCATCATTGCTCAATGTTATAGGCGTCTCGTTAGCTGAATGGCTAAAAAGCGTGGATTGCAAAGCTGAGGTATATTGTGGTAGTGTGAGTTTGGATAACCCGCGGTCTTAGATTTGATTTTTTCTAATAATCCATTAGTAATGTATATTTGCCATCCGCTTCCGTTCATGACAATTTTAACCCCGGTTTTTAAAGCAGACATACGGTTTCCGTTTTATCCTAAGGCAATTCCTCGCAGTTTTTATTTTAGAGAGCAACTCGTGGTCTCAGATTCAAATCTATGTTGTTTCCGTAAAAAAAATATGTTCCCAATAAAACTAATAATGGGTTTATAATGTAGGTATAGTACTTACAATCAAGTTTAAGTTCTATATACAGATAATTGCCTATCACTTTTATTTGAAACATTTCTTTCTGCAAAAATTTATTTTTTGGGCGGCTTCAAAGCACTAAATTGACTGAAACACTAAAGTCAGGCTTTAATTTAGACATGTTTGCTAAAGTATCTAAGATGAGTTTGCCATATTAGACAAACACAGGTAATCAAATACAAACCCAACTTTTGTTTATATATATTGCACATGCACACACACACCGTTAATACTGAGAGTGCTACAAAACAGATTCTTGAGTATAGTGGGTAGATACATCCAAGAACATGATGACTAATATCCCACTAGTCCAATCCAAACAAATGCTTGGTGACCTAGAGTCTTAGAGAAAGTCTTAGATCTCACAAGCTGCATAGAATTTGTAAGTTATGTTCTTTGAAGTAAGGCTGATGTTTATGGAGGGTAAAAGACGTTAATGGTGTATATCTCGTCTGCTGGGGTTTTTGGGTTTAGCCCAGCTCAGCTTTACATATCTTCTACCGTATGTTTAATGTATGAATGCTGATAGTGTATCAATTTGACACCCACTCTACATCAGTTTTACTCAACTAAAGATTGTTGGTGAAAACACCGGGTGGGGGGAAAAATAAATTGTAGGCTTATTGGTTGGAATAAATAGTGTCGCCTTCTTGTATGACTATGTTGTACAATCTTTCGAAAGAATGCAGCATGCAAACATATTGCTCATAATTTCTTATATAGTTTCCTTAATTTCAAGCCCGTTTAATATCTATTAGTTGCTTATACTTATAAATACTTTGTTTTCATTTAATATGGCCTTAAGAAAACAAAACAAAAACAAAAAAGAAGCCTATTCTTTAAACGAATAACACATTATTTATTGTTCTTTTAGTCGTTAAATTCCTTATATTCTACTTCTGTAATGTGATGTACTAGTCTGTAAGGTAAGGCAGTAAGTAACTGTAGTTGGGGTCGTGTGTTTGTTGGTAATTAGCTAGAACTATTCATATTTACCGAAGAATATTTACTTCTTTTTGGGGCCTTATTTATATTGTATTGTTAGGCAGGGCTATTTCAAGATACTTAGCTTCCTTCGAATAGGGTTTAGCACATAATTGTTGACTGTTGTTTAATTTTGTTTATATACTTATAAATGCAAGATTTACAGCTCGATTTCGATCTCATTATTATGCTTAGTGATATTATTATTATTATTATTATTATTATTATTATTATTATTAATTGTATGTGGGAAGGGACCCAGCCCTACGCTATCTAAAGCCACATAAAAAACAACACAAACCGGGTCTAAAACAAATATCCAGACCCGGGGTCTAACCCACCTAAAATTCTCCGCAGTCCGAACAAATCGGATAGGGTAATAGCCTAAGTCTATTTCACAGACATCCTGTTCCGACCAAAGGTCCAGGACCTAAGATCCTCACAACCCAGGCAATCTGTCATAAGATGGATGGGTGTTTCCTTCTCTGTCTGTCTCACTTCCTCCTCTGGTGGCTCCTTAAGCCACAATGCCTAGTAAGGGATCCAAGCAGATGCCTGAGATAGAGGTCTGTGAAAGACACAGCAACATCTCACTAATATCCCTGTACGCGACCACAATGAACAACTTAGACTGTCGACAACTAACTGTGCTCATCCATTGGGTTGAATGTGACAAAATCCATGAATCCATGACAAAATCTGGTCTGAAACACAATTTCTTTAAAACAAGCAATGTTTACTGAACATTGAGCTAAGGCTTGATTTAAAGTATAAAAGTGGCGGGTACTTACATTCGGTACACAATTTTCTTCAAATTTTAGAAGTCTATCAAATACTTCGATTGTATTTATATTAATATGATATAAATGATAAAGGAAACCTTAACTTTGCAGTTGCTACCCTAGAATATGTCAACAAATAAATTTTCCAGGTAAAACTGTTTCAAATAAAAGTGATAGGCATTTATATGTGTAGTTAGTATCAGGGAAACTTGAAGAAAATCGTTAAAAAATTGAAGAAAAAAAAAAAAATAGCAGTCAGACATTATGGAAAAAACCTATATTTCATACTCAGAGGACTTCAAAACACGTATTTCCGGTATAAAATCTAAATTTCAAAAATTTGATTCGAATAAGTTTATTTACTTCCGTTACACTGTGCAGTAAAAAAAAAATTTCCTAATCTAAATACCCTAAAATCGTTAAGACATTCATTTTTAAGTCGTGGAGATAAAACAAAACAACCTAATGATTTATTTTATACTACAAACAGACAAGCAGACTCTGGTGGCTTCTAAAACTCACCAAATAATTTTTAATAGAAAAAGAAAAAAAGTGAGAAAAAAAAAGAGAAAATTTATCAGCCATCCTGAAAATTTTAACCAACCTTGAAATCACATTACTCTATTTAAAATGTAATTACTTTAGCAGTCAGATAAAGGAATAGCCATTTTGCTAGTGTGGTGCCGTGACTTTTTTTTTTTTTTTGCTTTAATATAGTTAAAAAAATAAAATAAAAATTAAAAAAGACAGCATTACGGAGTCACGGTTTGTCTCTCTAATTATAAAACGTTATACAATGGATTGGTGACTTCGAAGCGTTTAGATAAATCACATTTACAAACTTGCCAGATATAATTATCTTTCTTATCTTAATGATATATATATATATATAACTTTTTTTTTTGCTTCTTTCTTCTTTTCGTCTTATTCGCCGTATCCATCCTTTTCTGTGTGTGTGTCTCTCTCTCTCCCTCACTCTCTTTTATTAATTCACTTCTTATTTATAGTGTTTTTATTGAATATAGAAAACCATGTTACATTTTTAAAAAACAAAAATCCTAGCCATTGATCGTTTGTTTATTTTATTATACTATTGAATTATAGACGCGCTTTTGGTTTATTACATTTAGATACCGTATTTCGATTCCTTCACCGAATATATTGCATCGTAAAAATTGACCGTATATATTTTTTAAAATGTTTTTTACTTCCATGGTTGCATGGATAATTTGCAGAGATTTTTTATGTATGTATGTATGTTAGAAAGTTTGAAAAATAGAAGTAATCATTGAATGTTGAATACAAGTAGTTAGACAGAGCTTGTTTTGTTTTTGTTGTTTTTTTTTTTTTATAACAAGCCGTAGAATTACTCTTTATTTTTTTAATGCTGTTTTAATTGAAGTTAACCAACTTTTAATGATCATATAATGGAACCATGAAGCGTCTATTGAGGAAATTCACCATATAATCGCTGGACTTGTTGTTGACAATACCAGCCATAGCGAGCGCTAGCATCGTGTCTTCTAGGCGCACTTTAACTATGCATTATGTTCCACTGTCACGCTCACTACCACTTTTATTATTATTTGTCAGTAGGAAGGGACCAAACTCTACACAATCCAAATTCCCATTGGGCTCATATAGCTACCCCCAAGAATTCAAGATACCAAAATTCTACATAAACCCCATTACATAGAGAGAACTCCTTAAACGTCTATCTATTGCCACTGTTAAGTATACGTTGTTGTTCTCATCGTTCGTCTAGGACAGTGATGGCGAACCTATGACACGCGTGTCAGTGCTGACACGCGAGCTCATTTTTGGTGACACGCATCTTCAAAGATAAAAAATTTCATAATTCAAAAAAATCTTTTTTTTCCCGATAATGTAGCACATATAGTTAGCAACTCTCTCTGCTTACTACTTATTATTTTATGTTTAGTTTGTTTCATGGAAATTATAAATACCGATTAACATTTTTTTTAATTTTATCCCTGAAAAAGACAATAAATTTGTCGAAACGTTGGAAAAGACTTAAATAAAAGTGTACATTTTATTGACCGCTCCTCGAGATCTCCTTTAGTTGTTTTGCTAACAATTTTTTCATCCACATATTTTTGTGAGACATTGTTCTCAGCATTAAATAATATTAAGACAAACAAACGGAATCGGTTAACAGATGAAGTCAGTGGCGCTTGCTTGGCCTTGAAATGTACCAAGTATAAACCCGAAATAGAAGATTTAGCAGACAAACTTCAGCACCAAAAAAGTCATCAGAGACATTTTCCGCGGTAGCCTGCTTCATTTTGTAGTCATCGACCGGTTTCGGGCGTTCGCCCATCTTCAGGATGCGTTTTTCAGACAGTGTGACAACACCGACATGCACAGAGCAAACTTAGTTTTCACACTCAAGTTTGCTCTGTACAAGTCTGTGTTGTCGCACTGTCTGAAAAACGCATCCTGAAGATGGGCGAACGCCCGAAACCGGTCGATGACCACAAAATGAAGCAGGCTACCACGGAAAATGTCTCTGATGCTTTCCAGCTCTGCGGAACCAACCACCACACCAAAAAAGTCACTAATTTTTCATATATATTTATTTTCTAATTGTATAAATTTATATTGTTTTTCTGTTTTTGTTCAATTATATTTTATATATATATTACTTGATTTTGTATGTTAAGTGACAATGAAATATGTAAGACAAGTCTCTAAATGTAAACTGTTGGTTTCATAATTTTGGCTTTTGTATTTTAAATGGCATTAAACAAATAATTAACTTGATGAGTGACACGCCACGAGAATTATGTTTCTATTTTTCAAAATTTTGACACACCGAGCTCAAAAGGTTCGCCATCACTGGTCTAGGATGACCACCAGGAAGGCCAAAATCTTTTGAAGTAATGGCTAGCAGTGATGTTTATTTAGAAGAAATAGGAGCAATAAATTTGGATTTAGCGCTTCCACACACGCAATCTTAGCTCAATGCAAAAAGACACATTTTTTTCATACTCTTATAACAGACCACTACGTACAATATACAAACAAAGATAATCGCAGAACAAGAGGCGTCACAATAGTCTTCCACGTCACTGAAATTTTGACTTTGATTCACTCATTGAATTGATTCACTTTTCATAATAAGTACATGTCTAACTTCAAATTTCTAATATGTTCTACATGGTAGTACGCTATCTACAGTCTATTATAGTAAAACACATATATATTTTGTTATTTTCTTACAAAAACTATTAATTTTTTAAAGAATATTATAATTATGGACAAATGGGGTTCAACTTTGACAGCTAATTATCCCTAGAAGTCTCTAGTTTACCGCGGAGTTAATGGCCATAAAGCGAGCTCTTGATTCTATTGAAGATGACAGCAGACAACTATTTCTCATCTGCAGAGACTGCCGTCCACCGAAATCACATACCTGACCAACCGTTGGTCCAAACCGTTCAGGATCTCTTTCATGCCCTGAAGCTTTGAGATAAGAGAATTACGCTGCTTTGGGTTTGCATGCATGTTGGTATTAAAGAAAATATCTTTGCCGATAAAGTTGCCAAAGAATCTCAACATTTTGGGCACAGTGTTTGAACGCAATTGTGTCAGCAATGGACCTGGATATTTCCCTTAAGCCTATATCCTTATAGAAATGGATTCAGAAATGTAGAGAAGTAAACTCTACAAAATAAGCGGAGGCAGATCAAAGAGTTACCTACTCCTTGGCTTACATCATTACGATAATCACGAAGGCAGAGAGTGGTACTGGGCCAGAATTAGGATAGGACCTACTCCCACTTGTTCCTAACGCCCACAGCCTCCAAGAGAATGTGAGGAATATATGGTGGCCATTACGGCGAGGCATATCTTTGAGAACTGCAGGAAATATCACCAACAAAGGCTGATAGGGGTATCTGTAG
Organism: Triatoma infestans; assembly: GCA_011037195.1. Lineage (NCBI taxonomy): Eukaryota > Metazoa > Arthropoda > Insecta > Hemiptera > Reduviidae > Triatoma > Triatoma infestans. The sequence goes on from JAAEAF010007793.1 coordinate 33,852, forward strand.
GGCTTATAGGCAAATTGGAGAAGATAATTGGTAACAAGGAGCGAGAAATAGTGAAGGATGTTAAATTTCTGTATTTCTTTTGTAATAAAAAGCCTTCCTGATGGACAAAATTTGAATAGATTTAGTCGAGTTTAGGGCAGTTGGTACTCTGACGATTTATGATTGGGATTGCCCGCAAGGGATATCTGTTGCATGCAGTTACTTGGGGAGTAGCAACTCTACGGGTTACCACAGTTCAGCACTCCATGCACTTCATCAGCACAGTAAGCAGTACATAGACAGTAGTACTTCATACAGACAAGGACAAACACAGTACACAAACTAGGATCTCCGTCCCTAGTTAACTGGCGATAGCCAAGGGAGAAGGAATAGATTAGCTCAGTGGTAGCATGCTGGGCTAGCAAGTCAGAGGTCCAGGGTTCGAATCCAGCATGCTGCCCTTAGATTTTCTGTCCGGTGATGGGCAGTGTTGTCTGTAGCTAGAGAACGCTGCGTGGAGGCCGGTTGTGCATTGGAGAAGGCTCCGGGGAGCACAGTAGATCTTTCAAGTCTCAGTGCAATGATCCCCTACAAAAATCTATCTATCTATATATAATTGGGATTGTCTATAAGAGACAAGATGGAAAATTTCTGTTTCATTTCGAAATATCTTTAGAATAATTAATTTCCTCTAAATATGAGCTAATTTCACACTTATAATTAATTATATCTTCATTTTTAAATCAATTTTGATCAAAATTTTAATGTTTACTTTTAACACAATACAATTTTTCCAGCTTCTTTCACTTCATAAAATTTTCATTTATCAAATCTAAGTTAACCTATTTCTTAATGTGGAAAATCATTTCTTTAATTTTATATCTTCAGAATCTGCTGTTGCTACACTTATACGAATTGATTGTACGCCTATTCTCTTTTAAACTATTCTCTTTTTATATATCAATAAATATGCAGATAACACGACTCAAAAAATTGACCTGTGAGTTCAGCGTACCCATTACATAGAGATTCCCGAATTATTCCAATTAATGAAATGTCACTGCCTATTAATGTGTTGGTAACAAAAAGGTTATAGAATATTCTAAAAAAAAAACGAATAAATGGATGGAATTATGTCATTGTAATCATTATTTTAGTTATTATTATATATGAATTTCAAAATTTCCAAAATTACCAATCCTTACTAAAATAAGTATCTATTAAATAATATAATGAAGCTTTTGTTCACAAATAGTCTTGTAGCACAAATCTATTATTATTCGATTAATAATATTCTTTGATTACATTTACGCAACGATAAATTAGTGAGGACGGACGATATTTTAAATTGTGTATTAATTGTCAGTAACTTCTCAGTAAAAACCCAGTTTTATTTTGTGTTTCACACAGGGACTGTCTTTGACATTAAAGCGTTATCTTCACCCTGAATCTATATTATAATCTAGGTATATTAAAAATTATTAATTACACCCTCTTATTGTTTAAAACAAGTGATAATTATCATCATAAAGGTTAAACCATTATTGATAAGTAAAAATGATAAATTTTGGCAATAAAAACTGGAATTAAACAATAATTTTTGTGCATCATTATATAATAAAAATTTTGAATGACATAATTTGTTGATTGAATCAGTTATATCAATTATTTAATTAAGTTATTATTAAGGGAAGGGAAATAGCTAAGTGGTTAGCGTACTGGATTCTCACACGGAGCTGTGCTACCCTTAGGTTTTTTTTCTTCCTAGGAGCCTCTACAGCTCACTGTTTCGGTGATGGGCAGTATTGTCTGTAACGGAGAGAACACTGTCCGGAGACCGGCAGTGCACTGAGAAGGCTCCGGGCGCCAATGACCATAGATGTTGACGCGCCTTAAATTAAAATAAAGAAAAGAAAAAGTTATTATTATCGTCTTTTAGCTTTTCCGCAGCCATTTTCATGAAAAACACTTGAGTTGAACACTTTTCGGGTTAAAGCGGCGTCAGTGGTTTGCTTCATATTTCAATTAGCCTCTTCAATTAACCTGTAGGTTCGTTTACACCTTGAAAGCTTATGCAGTAAATGGTGTTTCTCCATTAGCTTTCAAGGTGTAACGGACCCTGGAAGAGGCTCATTGAACGAAACGTCGGCTTCTAGCAAAACCCATTGACTCGGTCTCGCCCCATTAACTGAAATGTGTTTTTTAAGTTATTATTCTTTTGTATCTAAATTATTTTTAATTATAGAACTGTATTTACTTGTTGTGGTGGTAGGTTCCGCAAAGCTGGAAAGCATCAGAGACATTTTCCGTGGTAGCCTGCTTCATTTTTGTGGTCATCGCCCGTTTTCGGGCGTTCGCCCATCTTCAGGATGCATTTTGTCAGAAAGTGTGATAACCAGACGTGCAAGAGCAAATTCAGTTTTATATATACACTCATATAGATAGAGTAAGATTAAACTGAATTTTGCTCTGTGCAAGTCTGTGTTATCACATTGTTTGACAAACGGATCCTGAAGATAGGCGAACACCTGAAACTGGTCGAAGACCACAAATGAAGCAGGCTATCACGGAAAATGTCTCTGATG